>ML103248.1:0-72774 GCA_003697995.1 Taxidea taxus jeffersonii
GGGTACAAATCTTTATATGAAAATGTAGATTAAAAAATTATATATATTCCTATTTAGATCAGAAACAAGACAGAAAAACCTAGCATTACTTTCACAATTTATATGGTATCAGTCTCAGAAGACACTAAAGGTAAGAAAATAGTGTAGAAGATATATAAATTGGAAGGAAAGAAATAGAAGCCTCATTTTTTTGTAAATAATATAATTATTGTTGAAAACCGAAAGAGGGTTCAGTCAGTTAAACTGCTGCCTTTGGCTCAGGTCATGATCCTGCAGTCCTAGGATCGAGCCTCGTGTTGAGCTCCCTGATCAGCATGGAGTCTGCTTCTCCTCCATCTCTCCCCACTCATGCTTTCTCTTTCTCTCTCTCTCTAATAGAAGAATAAAATAAAATAAAAAAGAAAACCAGAAGAAACAATAGAAACATTTATAGAACCAACACATATAATTCAATAACACTCCCTTCTACAAGGAAAACCAACCAGCAAAATATGAGAAGTAAAATACCATGTTTCTCTAGCAATATACATTATAAAGTAAATAAATGTATAGAAATGTTACACAAAAAAATTTAAAAATTCTATTAAAGGAAATAAAATGCAAGTGAATACAGGGCACCTGGATGGCTCAGTCAGTTAAGCATCTGACCCTTGATTTTGGCTCAGGTCATGATCTCAGGGTTGTAAGATGAAGCCCCACATGGGACTCTGCACTGGGCATGGAGCCTGCTTAAGATTTTATCTTCCTCTCCCTCTGCTCCTCTGCCCTCCCCTCTCTAAAAAAAAAAAGAAGAAGAAGTAGAAGTGAATAAATGAAGATGTATACTATGCTTACAGATAAAAACAATACGTATATGGTATACTAGGTATACTAAAGAATACTAAAGATGTTATATCTTAACAAATAAATTTATAAATTCATGTGATTATGATTAAAATCATCTGCATTTATGTAGATTATGTGAAAAAAAAATTAACAGATTAACAGCAACCAAATCAAGTTAGAATATTTACCCTACCAGATAGTAAGCCATACTATAAAACTCCTTAAAAAACAGTATGTGTAAAGTGGGGAATTCTAGCAAAACAAAGAGCTCCAAAGAGATCAAAGTATATATTTTGGTATTTAATATATGATTAACTTAGTACCACAAAGTAATGGGAAATAGTGTTTAACAGATAAATTTGAGAAAATTGATTCACCTTTTTGGGAAAACAAACTGTTACCTCCTTACTTTGGCTTAACAGCTAAATGTGAAAGGTGAGGCTATAACATGAATAGAAGCAACATGGGGGCCTATGGTAGTGACCTAGAACTGGAGAAAGAACCAAGGTAAGAACCAAAGAGTTCAAACGATAAAATTTTTACTACAATCATATTTAGGGTTTGTACTTATAGAAGAACCTAATGTCAAAATTAATAAATAAATATAAATTATGAGATACTTTCATGTCAAAATTCCATAATTCAATGCCTAAAATCTACAAAAAATTATTGCACATTAATAAGAAAAAGAGAGGAAAAGTAGTTTTTTAAAAATGGACAAAGTTTATAAATAGCTGTCTCCTAGAATGGAAAGTCTGCCCAAATTAAAATTTAAAAAATGTGATGCTCAGACACACTGTTAATCAAAATTGCAAATTAAAATAACAACGAATGTATTTGTAAATTGTAAGGTTGAGGAAAATTTAAAAATAATGGCAATGCACAAATATGTGAAGGTGTACTATATACCCACTAGAGCAAATAGGTATGGTTACTGTGAAATAAAATCTGGTGCTAATTAATGACATTTACTATATATTTATCATGTAGCTTCTGGTCCCCACGTCTGGATATGTATCCCAGAGACATTTTTAGCATGACTCCATTAGGGACTATGAACGAGGACAGTCATCAAAGCATTATTTCTGTTAGTGGGAAGGTGTAGGCAACTCAGATGTTCAGCACTAGAGAAATACATGCCATACCTATCATATGAAACAATGGGCAACAGTTAGAGAAATAGACCAAATGAACATTAAGCTATACTAGTAGATCCTCAAAACGGTGTTCATGCATAAAGGTAGAAACAGAGTGAAATTTATGTAACTATAAGGCACAAAGAAGTACTATATGTTTTACAAGGGTGAGTACCTATCTAAGGGTTTTTGTCAAAATAATAGGGTAGATGCTTATGGGGTAAAGAGAATGACTATTAAAGAAAAAAAATAAAGTAGATGCATTTAAAGTGAAATAATAGGAATTTATGTGAGCAGTATTAAAATTTACTAATTCTCTAATTGAGAACATAAAGCCTTATTAAGCTATGAGAGTGTTCTAAAGCAAATAACTACACAAAATAGGCCAGACTTCACCCTTAGAAAATTTTAATGTCAAGGTAATAACTACTGTGGCTATCAGCTACATTCTGCCTGCTTTGCTCTTACTATTAGGACATAAGAGCTGCTTTTTGTTTGTTGTTTATCTTTTTTTCCTTCCTTTTCTTTGATTTGTGTACAATACATACCAGGGGCAGCATTTTTTTTCAAGTGGTATTTTTCACAGAAGTCTTAGCATCATGAATTTATTTTCTTAGTATACGCTAAACCTTATTTAGGATGTTTAATCACTTAAAACAATTTAAGTCATTCTATTAGTTCTACAAATATACAGTAAAAGTGTCTTAACTTTGTCTGCTCTACAACAACAAGGTCATTGGGCACGTATATCCTAGTCATGCAAGAAAAAAAAATGTATTTAATGTGCTGGTGACATTTCTGTGAAGACACTGACTCTGGCTGAGCATATATTAAGAATCAGATTGTTATTTCTAAATTTTTAAATACTAAGGAAGAATTATACAAAAATGTCTGTAATAATTTAATTTACATCTATACTGTAAGCTCTTTGGTCCTTTTTTTTTTTTTTTCTTTTTCCTTTTAGATTCCCCCTTCTGGACCTCTGGAGAGATTATAACCCAGTGTTATTGGTTTAATAATAGTAAAGTATGATGGCAGGACACTTAGGAAATGCCACTATATGTGAAACAGAATGTAATGTGATTTTAGATCTGGAAATTGCTGGTGGTGAGCAGAGTGCGAATAAATATCAAATGTCTTCTCTTTAGCACTAAATGTAAAATGTTCCAAATCATCTTATCCAACTCTAGATGTTAACTTAAATGTAAATGCACATATTGAATGCAGTAGTGGAATCGCAAACAGAATTCATAACAGAACAAGTAATGTGATTGGGGATGCTGTTTTACTATATTTCTTAATGCCAAGAAACAGCAAATGAAATTGGTCTTTAAAAATGTAAGGCATGGGGTACTTAGGGCGCTAGAAAAGTTGGAGCTACAGTACCCATAATCTGGTTTGCATCAAATTTCAGTACTGTAACACAGGAAAGTCAGGTAGGAATTTTACCTAGACAATGGTATGAAAACAGTTTCCAATAGTTAAATATCTGCTTTAATTATATTTTCAAGTCTATCCTTTAGCTTACTTGCGTAGACAAACATACTTAGAGGAGTTCACTTTCATTTTCTCCAGCAATCAGACCACAAAGTGAGTCCCGTTTTGCCTAATGAGATCCAAAATTGTACATAATAACAAGTACTATGCTTTACCTAAGACAAAGATAGTAGATAAGTTTATAGACACTTTGAAGACTTCCTGTTTGCCATTTAGAGATCTAAATTTTACTGAGAAAATTACTCATCAAAATTTGAGGCAAAAGCAGAAGATTAAAGGCTCTGGAGCTCCCATTTTAAATAAGATAATCTCACTTTTCAAACAACTCGTAAATTTTATTTTCTACTTGTTATTTACTGTCCTATATTTTCTCAACTAGACTATAGCTGTTCTCAGTAAGATGGGTTATGTCAGAATCCATCCCTAAATATTCCTTGATACAGTTAAATAAAACTGGTATGTATCCACATAACAGAATAATTTGGCATTAATAAAAAGAATGTGTAGATCTATCTGTTTATGCAATGTTCTCAAAAGCTTAGAACAGTGCACACTGTAAGATTTATTCTGAGTTTAAAATATAGAATATGCATATCCACCTATAACTAAATATAGAAATAGAGATATTATTCTTACATATATACTGGTTCATGTATACTATTTTTCTGGAAAAATGCAGAGGAAAAACTGTTAGTTAAAAGAAGAAAGAAAACCTGTTGGTGACTAATTTTTAAAAATAGGGTCAAGGAAAAGAAAAGAAATATTTGTTTCTCATTTTGTACCATTTTATACTGACATTTTTGGCAGATAATCGTGCTCATTTTAGTTAAAATTACTCATTAAGATTATCTGGACGGTGAGATTATGGGCTATTTAAATTTCCTTTTGTGTACTAAAAAACATGATCTGAACTGAGTTTTAATTAAAAAAAAAATAAGGCAGGAGGCAGGCAAGGGGAAAGAAAGGAAGAAAAAGGACGGAAAGAAGGAAGAAACAAGCAGAATGCCCTGGATGCTTTGGGTGAGTAATGGGCAGGATTGTAGAGGCAAATGTAGTTTGAAAAAATTTCCTAAATAACTGATAACCCTGGTCTGTTATTACAATGGAAATATTGAGTTAAATTTTCTTGATCCCTTTCCACAATCTCATGTCAACTTGCTTAATCTTATAATGATTTTCTCTGCAAAATGCTAATATCTGACAATTACTTTTTTATATAAGCTATTGTAGGAAGTCTTACAAATCTTTGTTTAAATATACAGTGGCGAGGGGTGCCTGGGTGGCTCAGTGGGTTAAAGCCTGTGCCTTTGGCTCAGGTCATAATCCCAGGGTCCTGGGATCGAACCCCGCATTGGGTTCTTTGCTCTGCATGGGGCCTGCTTCCTCCTCTCTCTCTGCCTGCCTCTGTGCCTGCTTGTGATCTCTGCCTGTCAAATAAATAAATAAAATCTTTAAAAAAAATATATACAGTGGCGAATCCTTTGTAATAAGTGTTCAGCATTGGTAAACTGAGTATAAACAATCAAGAACACTGAAGATTTTAAAAGGACATTTTGCTTGAAGAAAATCACCGTTCCAGTTTTCCAACCAGGTGTCCTTCTTAAAAATAAAATTTAACTGTATTTTCTTAAGAAAATTTTAAAATTAGTTTTTCATAATAAAACACATCAATAGTTATCGTACCTGGTTTTGATGTGTATAATAAAACAATCACCCTCTTGCCTAACTTCTAAATCATTTTATACGTGTCTATAAATTAGGAAGATTTTCTTTAGATAATGTGTATAAAATGTCTTTAATATGAGTATATGTATTTTATTCTTCTAGACATTTATCCTAAACATATAGTTAATTATGTGTTTCGACAGAATTAGGGAAACTTATTGTAGCATTCCTCATAATACTGCATACTTAGCAGTGACCAAAATGCCTAACAAAATATGATTGGTTTTAGAAAGTATGCTCTGAAATATCATATCCTATAATTGAAGAAACAGAGCTTATGAGTACCGCCAGACAAATAAATTCATAATATATTTTCACTTTGTAAACAACAATACAAAATACATAATTTAAAAAATGCATGATTTATTTTTCACTTATAAGAATTATTCTGGTTTTTTTATAAAGCAAACTGATATATGCATCGAGGCATAAAATATCTGGAAAGATACCTGTTGAAATGTTTCCAATTAGTAGGATGAATGGAGGCTTTTTTTTTTCTTTTTTCTTACGGTACTAACTAGTTACTCTACCATAAGCATTTACTACTTGGATAGTAAACATTTGCTAAAGAGAGAATGTAAAAATAAATAAAGTACAAAATACCGGGGGGAAGTCGCATTATCATGAATCTCTGAAATATGATTTCTTCCACTCCACTCATTCCTGAAGCCTAAACTCAGGCATCTCCTCCTCTGAGAAGCTTGCGTTGAACTACTCGTTCCCATTTTAAATATCACCTATCAAAATGCTGAGAACCAGTATTTAGCAAAAAGCCTAATTCTCCACTGAATTCCTTGAAAGCTGAAACTCAGCATCCCCACCATCTAAGCACAATCTGGCGACTAGCATTTCTTCAATGTGGTTTAACTTGAATCCAAAAAATAGAAGACTGAGGAATTTGAAAGTATCTGTAAATCAGGTCGTAAGTGCCACACTTTGGCCAATCTATAGGCAATTATATATGTAATCTGTCTGCAAATAACTTTTACAAGGAAAAAATTATCCTTAAAAGTGTATGATGTTCAAGAGCTATCAGTAGTCAGGCAATTTCTGGGGATTTTAACATATTCAAAGTGGCAGGATAAGAAGGACACCATTGTTTGTTAATAGCTATGAGCATGAGATGAAATTCAATCCATTATTGATGGAATAGACCAATAATCGATCAACTTGACATTGAAGGTGTTTTTGACATGTCCCTTTGTAAGTTTACAAGCATTGAGCCAGCCGTTTGCCCATTGCTCTCACATCGACTCTGTCTTTTCTTTGCTCTGCTTTATGATCTCATGGAACTACATTCAGGCATAATAGAGTTAGTTGGTTTTAGCTGACAGGAGCTGGCAGAATATAGAAACTGGAGAAGAGAGAAACCAAGGCACATCTCCTTTCTAACTCTGCCGCTAGTATTGCCGCCGATGTCTAGGTGTTCTCAGTGACTCCAGCTCCTGCCAGCCTGTTCCTTTCTCCATGGTCATGGAACCCAATGGGCAGTCTCAACCATGGCTCTAGATGGTGTAACATGACTCTGGTTTTCAGATTTTATAACACAATTTCCACCCATTTTCCTTCAGCCATAGGAGTAATGTCTGGTTCCTGCTATTTATTATTCATGAGGTTGCTTCCTGTTTTTTGTTTGTTTGTTTGTTTTTTTACTCTTCCATCACACAGATAATTCAATTTCTTGCATCATACTCCCTATGTTTGAAATAACTAGGGTGTTTTCCCTTTCCTTGTCTAGATACATTTCAATCCAGCTCTCAAGGCTTCTTTTGTAATTCAAGTTACAATAGAATCTGGTACACAGACACCTTCTTCAAGAGCACTATTTTTTTATTTGTTTGTTTGTTTGTTTTAAGATTTTATTTATTTATTTGACAGAGATCACAAATAGGCAGAGAAGCAGACAGGGGAGGGGGGCAGGTGGGAAGCAGGCTTCCTGCTGAGCACAGAGCCTGATGTGGGGCTCGATCCCAGAACCCTGGGATCATGACCTGGGCTGAAGGCAGAAGTTTAATGACTGACCCACCCAGGTGCCCCAAAAAGCACTATTTAGTAACAGGTCTAGTTTACCTGGTCTATCTGCCCTGGAAACCACATTCTTAAATGTATATTCAATTACATACACAATTGTTCAAGAACCTTTCAAAATAACACCTGACAAAACTCTTTACTCAGTACTTACTACAGGCACAACAATGAAAATTAAGAAGGATTTAGCTCACCCTGCAGCCTACAAAGATTATTGACCAAAGTAAACACATTTTGCTATATGGTGAAAGATATTTTACTTATTCATGTAAATGCCTTAAATAATGTCTAGAGGTAGACACAGTGAAATTGTGAGGTTTGTTTTTAACCCCTCACCCTTCCTATATTGATGAGGTCTTTTGTCTAAAGTAGTTAACAGAATTGTCCCCAGTCTGGATCTGATCTAGATTTGGTTTTCAGCACCATGATTCTGTGCAATTTGTTTATCTTTTCCCGGTTATTATTAATGCACACTTTATGGTTCATTTAATAGTGACTCACCTATTATAACTGCAAAGGAATCAAATCCTCCATCTAATGGTTCAAAGCAAATTCTTAGTCAACTGCATTAAGGAAACTACACATTTGCTCCAGTTCACGACTACATAGATCCTAGCTATGCAGGAAACTTAGGGAGCATAAGTTTCTTGCATTGCCCTGCAAATATAACTAATTCAGCTACCTGCTTCTTGAAAATGCCTTTTTTTTTGGTTCTTTCTGGGCTGTAGTCATGGGCCAGGTTTAATTTTAAAAATATATTGTTTGGGGGCACCTGGGTGGCTCAGTGGGTTAAAAGCCTCTGCCTTTGGCTCAGGTCATGATCTCAGGGTTCTGGGATCCAGGCCTGCATCAGGCTCTCTGCTCAGCGGAGCCTGCTTCCCTTCCTCTCTCTCTGGCTGCCTCTCTGCCTACTTGTGATCTCTGTCTGTCAAATAAATAAATAGAATCTTAAAAATATATATATATGTACATATATATATATATTGTTTGGGGGGTGTCTGCATTCATAATATTTCTGAATATTAGAAACTGCAGGAAGAGAGAAACCAAGGCACATCTCCTTTCTATGTTCAGTCAGTTAGGCATCGGACTCTTGATATTGGCTCAGGTCTTGATCTCAGGGTCATGAGTTCAAGGCCAGAGTTGGGCTCCCTGCTCAGTGAAGTATCTCTGAGTATCTCTATCTCCCTCTCCCTCTGCACCCCTACCCCCCACACCATGTACGTGCTCTCTCTCTCATGACTAAAATGAATAAATTATATATGTATAGTATACATAATATAGTTTGTTTGAAGGTTAAACAAGCATTTTCAGATTACTGTTTGAAACCATACTTTCAGTCAGAAAATATTGCTATTTTGGTACTTCCTGTGAACTCTATTTTGCTAATATTATATATGCATTTTAGCAAATGTTCCAACTTCAAAGAAATGGCAGCAGTTTTAACTATTTTAAGATACAAACTCTAGATGCCTAGCTGTGTTTTATGATAACTTTTTGGCAGGATTACTCAGAGTTAGAAGTTATCATATTGTACCTCTAAGCTTTTCCTATAACCAACTTCATTGATAAATCTTTTCTAAGAATCTTGTCTTCTCTTGCAAGTTCTCTATACCTCTGGAGTCTTGCTAAGTTTATAAAACTGGCAGAATAAAGATAATGCCCAGGTCATCTTCTATATGGATTCTGAAACCAAGTTATCCCACACCCAGGTAAAAAATGGAAAGTGCAAGGAACGGTCTGACTCCTGTGGAGATTTCATAAGTTGTATGGTTAGCTACCTGAGTTGCTAGTTTGACCCATCCCAGCCTGTATCTAAAAGGACAGTCAAAAAAGGCAAGTGCCTGAAAGAATTAAGGCCCTTGCATGCTGTCAACAGGAGTTATAAAACCAGCAAATGCATGTTTTAAGAACAAATCGTGATATGCAAGAAGGCATTCGTGCACGCAGCAAGGAAATTCGGAGCCACTGAAAACTGGGTCCACACCTCGACTCTGTCACTACCTCAGTGACCTTAGACGAGTAGGTGTTCTTTTCTGAGCCTAAATTTCTTTATCTGCCATTTTAGCAGAAATGACACTAAAGCCATGGCATGATATTTTAAAGAGAGAAACCTGGAAAGTCCTTCCAGACTATCTTCTTCAACCATCTGCTTCCAAAACCCTTCACAGTTTGAACTTTTTTCTTAAGTCCAAACAGTTATGTGATGATGACGATATTCAGCTATGACAGCTTTGACAAGTCTGCTTTTCATAATTTGCTCAAACTTAAAGGTAAATGTGGAACATGGTCACACACAGCAGTTTTAGGAATAAACTTAGAATGACAATCATCGCAGCAAAACTTTTAGTTAGAATTGGGGTTCAATTCTGATGTGTCTTAAAGTAATTAAGAAATTCTGCACCTGAAATAATCCTGCAAATGAATGTGATTTCTTGGCTCCCAAGGACCCTCTACAGATTGAGATGTCTGACCTGTAGTTAACTCCTTTAGAGTCCAGGCAGTACAATGGTCACTTGGAGTTACCAAATTTGCCTCTCATTTAAAAAAAAAAAAAAAAAATTTCTCCGTATAAAGAAAGTACCATCATTTTATAAGTTGGTTTAAGGATCAACCCTGTCTTCTTTGCAGTAAAATATATTTTATAGTGGGTTAAAATTTGAGGATCACCATGAATTCCATGATTTTTATAGCATTATCTTTTCTCTGTGTATACATATAGGTACATATATTATACATATAAAATATATACATATTTGGTATGTTGATATAATAATAAAATTATGTGATGTGGAAAGAAAAATCAAATAAATGATTAATAGAATCACAGGGACAAAATGTTACATATATATATTCAAACATATATATTCCATATATCATATGTGTATAAATATGTATTTAAATATTTTATGTAAGGTATTGCTTCCAGTAGGCAAAGGACTGTGATTAAACATAAAAGAGCAAACAGATTTTAGTAAAAACAGTGAGAGGAAAGGACTCTAAATTGAAACCTTTTACATTTATATAATATTAATTTTAAAATATTAATCTGATGTTATTCCATTTTAACCACAAATTTTCGAGATAAGCAATTTTTCCCTTTGTAGCATTCTTTTCAACTGCAAGAAGGAAACCAAAAGTGTATCTTATTTCTTGGTTGAAAATGACTATTTCTTTTACATTTCAATTCATGTTTGTACATAGCTTTTACTTAACATTTAAAAAGAATTTAATTTAACTCAATGATTTATCATTAAGTTGAATTTGAGTTTCTTTGAAATGAAAATGAATTTGTATGATTCTTTATATGTAGTTGAATTTTGGGTGCAATGTATGTAGCATGTGTTAAAATCTGAAAAGTGTTTTCAGTTGCTTCATTCACCATCTAAAAGATCATTGATGGAGATCAACATGGAAGGGAAATTGTATAATCAAATTTCTTTAAAAGAATGTCATTACTAGTGAAAGACAGGATTGATGATACAGAGAATTAATCATAACCATGATGTATACATTTCCCAGATAGAAGACGGTTGCCAGGAAGTTAGAATTTTCTATGGACTTCAATTTTTTTTTTTTTTTGTCTTTAAAATAGACAACCACTAGCAGGCAGAGGATTAGAGAATTCTTAGGATAAAATAATTTGAAATAGTTTGCATGGTTTTCATGTTATTAGAATACAGAGAAGAAAAAAGATGAAAAGATGTGTAAGAGATAATCATGGATATAAATGGCTAGCTGCAGAGATAATGATATTTTGGGGCACAATGTAAGAATACTGTCAAAAACTGCAATAAAGGGGCGCCTGGGTGGTTCAGTTGTTAAGCGTCTGCCTTCCGCTCAGGTCATGATCCCAGGGTCCTGGGATCGAGCCCCGCATCAGGCACCCTGTGCAGCGGGAAGCCTGCTTCTGACTTTCCCCCTCCTCCTGCCTGTGTTCCCTCTCTCACTGTGTCTCTCCCTATCAAATAAATTTAAAAAAAAAATCTTAAAAAAAAAAAACTGCAATAAAAAAGCCAAAGAAAATTTAAACTAAAACAGAAAACACTTTTCTCCAAACCTATTAAACTCCGCGTATTTGAAGATGATTTGCCCATGCCAAAATACATCCTATTGATATTTATCTTGCCACAATTACACATAGTATCATGTAATTTGTCACTTGAATAATTTTATCAAATGTTCATTGTGTTTACATATGTCTAGTATCAATACTTGTGGACAGACTTGAAATCATAACTTTATCATATAATAAATTCTTATAAATAGTTTAATATGCTCAGTATTTTCTGTTTCTTAGCTCATTTTGCTTTTCTTTTTGAACAAGGGGGGCATCTTTTTATTGGGAATGATGCATCAAAGCCCACCTTCAGGTTTCAGCTGAGTGGCTGGGAGGGTCAATAAAAATAAAAGCAGGTTTAGAAGAGATAGAATAAGTTTGGTTCTGGATACCAGTACAATAAGCTGGTTCTACAGAGTTATGTTGTGCTCATCTTTGAATCTCCAATTTCTAACAAAGTGTGGCTGCTGAAAACAATTTGAATGTAATAAGCAAATTCCCTCGTGTGAAAATGTACAGTAGGCAGTTGGAAAATCAAGAGGTGTTTGATTTATTTATTCTCTTCACAGTATATGGTATGTAGTATATATTTAAGTATATACAAAATATCTAATGCATTTTAATTTTTTAACCATAGGAGTGGTTAAAATGCTTAAATGGCAAATAAATCTTTTTTTAACAAATCCCTCTAACATTGTGGTAATTTCTAAGGTGATAGATTTATATTCTCTCTTTCCAGTTAATACAGAATACAATATTTGAAATACATAAACTTATGCTGAGAATTAATTTATTTTATTTATTACGTATGAAATACGTAAACATATGCTGAGAAATATAATTGACATGCAATATTATTCTAATTTCTGGTATACAAAATACTGATTCAACATTTGTATACTTTGTGAATAGTCATCACGGTAAGTCTAGTTGTGTCACCTTACAAAGTTACTACAATATTACTTTTTGAAATTGTTTCTATTTGGATATAGATGACACACAGTATTACATTCGTTTCAGGTGTACAAGGTAGTGATTCAATTCCTCTATAGGTCCTGTATAGGTACTATAAGTTCTCTATATGCTCTGCTTAACACAAGTGTGGTTACTACCTGCCACCATACAATGCTGTCATGCCTATATTCTCTATGATTTGCCTCTTATTCCCTTCACTTATTTATTCCATAACTGGAAATCTAATTGACTATATCCTCCAAGGTGTACACCAAATCTCCATGACTTGCTTATTTTATAACTGGAAACTTGTACTTCTTAATCCTTTTTACTCATTTCACACACACCCCAACTCTCCTCCCCTATGTCAACCACCATTCTGTTATTTGTATTTGTGAATCTGGGTTTTGTTCCTTTTGTTTTTATTTAGATTTCACCTATAAGTTAAATCATGCAGTATTTTTCTAAATCTGTGTGGCATATTTTACTTAGTATAAAACTCTCAAAGTCATCTATATTGTTGTAAATAGCACGATTTTATTTTTTTATAGCTACATATTATTTCATTGTATATATAGACCACATCTTCTTTATCCATTCCAACAGACACTTAAGTTGTTTCCATGTCTAAGCTATTATAGATATTGCTTCAATAAATATTGGGGTATATAGAACGTTTCAAATTAGTGTTTTCATTTTTCTGAATAGTAGTAGAATTGTTGGTTCATATAGTAGCTTTATTTTTAATTGTTTGAGGAACGTGTATATTGTTTCCCATAATGGGCTTCACCAATTTACATTCCTATCAACAGTGTACAAGGGCTCCCTTTTCTCTACATCTTCATCAACACTTATTATTTCTTGTCTTTTTGGTAATAACTATTCCGACAAGTGTAAGGTGATGTTTCATTGTGGTTTTGATTTGCATTTCCCTGGTGATTGATAATGTAGAGTATCTTTTCATATGCTTCTTAGTCATCTGTCTCTTCTTTGGGAAAATGTCTAGTCAGATCATCTATTAATTTTTTAATTGGAATGTTTGGTTCTCTTTGTTGTTGGTAGTGAGTTATATGAGTTCTTTATATATTTTAGCTTTAAGCCCTATTGGCTATATGATTAGCAAATATTGGTTCCCATTCAGTAGACTGCCTTTTTGTATCATTAAGATTTCCTTCACTGTGCAGAAGCTTTTGTTTGATGTAGCCCCATTTGTATATTTTTGCTTTTGATTCTCTTGTCTTTAGAATCAGAGCCAAAAACTATAGCTCAGTCTTGAAGGCATGGCTGAGTTTAGGTAATCCTTCTCCTTCAAACTTGCCCTAGCTCTTTGTTGTCCCTCAAACCTTTGTGATTTTCTAAACTGCCTGGTTTATTCTTGATATGACCCCATTTTTGAGAGTGTGCCAACAACTGTCAGTGATCCAAGGGGAGGAATCTCATTTAGCACCTAGTTTCAGGCTGATTAGAAGCCAGACCTTCAGACAACAGCTTTTAAAGTACATTAATATAAATAGTCCTGTGGTGCTGCAGTTATAATCCCTGATGACCTGAGACCAGGAGATCTGAAGGGGTCCTCAGGGTTATAATTGCCAAAATCAGGGCTCCAGACAAGTGTATGACCTCATAGAGTCTCATAGAGCTGTAGCAAGGACAAATAGTTTCACAGAAATGGTGTCTTTCTACACATATTTATGCTTCCGTATTTTTTAATTCTTTGCCTTCACATCAGAAGGGTGCTAAAATTACCCTGTTTTGATTATTATAGAATTAAAATTCTCTCTGATGGAACAAACTTCCTCCAAAATTGCCTCACCTCCAGTGACTAATCTATATTTCTCTTTCAAAATATCTTGGTTATAGCCAAAAAATCAGCAAATTTTAGAATTAAGTCATCAAATTAAAAAACAAAACATACTTGGCATGCTTGGGTGGCTCACTTGTTTGTGTCTGACCTTTGATTTTGGCTCAGGTCATAATCTCAGGGTCAGGAAGTCAAGTGCCACATCAGCTCGATGTAGATCTTGGAACCTACTTAAGATCCTCTCTTCTCCCTCTCCCTCTGCCCCTCCACTGCTGTCTCTTTCTCTCTCTAAAAAAAAAAAAAAGAAAGAAAGAAAGAAAAGAAAAGAAACATGCTTGATATTTGCATTAGAAATCAACTTGTATTTATTAGCTAATTAGGAGAAATGGTATATATAATATAATATAATATAATATAATATAATATAATATATAATAATAAATCTATAAATATCAATTTGCACAATATGACTCTCTATATAGTCAAGTCTCATTTTCTTAGAGGAATTTTATGTCTTTACTGTTTTTTATATGTTTTATATGAACTTATTGGAAACTTGTTCATGAGTGGGGTTTTTTTGTTCTTGCTATTAGAAATATCAACTCGTATATATTTAGCCATTTATTATTTATATGTAACAAGGCTATTGATTTCCTATACCATTTATAAATTGAAAATGCCTAACTCTGGTTTCATTTTTTACTAATTGTCAGATAATGCTTTTTGGTTTTCTAGGGATATGATGGTATTAGCTACATTGATAGTAATTTGATTCCTTTTTTTCTTGTTATATTTCTTTATTCATTTTTTAGTATATAAATAGGATTTCCATCAGTTTCAAATGAGGTAAAAAAAATGGTGCCATAATGGAGCCTGCTTGACTTTCTTGACAATAACAATCTATGCAGAGGTTTACTGTCAACCATGAGATTGGTTGTTAGTTTGAAGTAAATAGGTTTTTTCATAATAAATGACATTCTACCTCAAAACTTTTATTAGGAATGAGTGTTGAATTTTGCGTTCTGGGTTTGGTTTTCTTTTTTTGGCAATGATTGAGTTATTATTACTATTTTCTATTTAATTATGAATTTTAGAAATTACTTTCCTATTGTGACTGAGAAGCAATAGAGGTTACCTCCCCCCTTTACAGTAAATAATCTTAAATCATTATTTCATATCTACTGGGATGTTTGGTGGATTCTCTGATATTTCTATGAAGTCTCAAGTGCTATTGTTACTTGTAGTCAACTTTGGCACTAATTTCCAGCTTTTGAGAAATTATTTCTCTTCTCTTTACATTTCACTACCTGTTTTCTTATTCGTCTGTCTTAATACCCAATTCCATAATGACCCAAACATGAAACTTCCACTATTTAATTTCATAATTTGGTTTTTTTTATATTTTTATTGATCATTTTTTATCCTGATGCAGGACTTATTATTCGAGTTTAGTTTGCTTCCTCTGGCTTCTGATTTGAATGTTTATATTGCATGACCGAAGTGTTCTGTGGCTTTAAAGACATTATTAAAACATTCCATCTGTCTTTATCTTGGTCGGGGGACTTGGTTTTCCCTTCAAGCCACCACCACCTTAATAATTATCAAGGTCTGGGATGGGCTTAGAAGTGAGTTCAGGCTAAATTCAGATTCAAGTTGCAGATTACATCTCACCTCCTTGGAAAATCCTTCCTTGATAATGGTATTTAATCTGTTTTCAGGTTTTCATCACCAACCATGGATTTTATTTATGATTCTTTTATTGTCTTCATACTCTTTTATTTAAACTATCACACTTATATAATCAATTATTTATTTGTTCATGCACTATCCCTTCCTTCCCACCTGACACTGGAATGTGTGACATGAAGAAAAGGACTTTATCTAGATTGTTCACCCTAATATTCTCAGTTCTAAGAACACTGATGTCTTTCTTCTAAGAAATAAGAAGTTTTACTGGGCTTTGTATAATTCATGCTTGTTCTTTCATATGCAGAAAAAAAGCAACTGGGTCACATCTCAAATGTTCTATTGATTTCATGACTAACTTTGGGTATTGCAGCATAAAATATTAATTCAATATTTGATTACAATTTTGTTATCATACAGCCAGTAAAAAAGATTAATCAGTAGATAGATAAAATGGAAATAATTTGAATGTTTCTGCTTTACAAATTTATTTGGCAATAAACATACAAACAATTTCTCCTCTATGATACATAAAAAGAAAACAAAAATTTAAAGAGCTAGAGAAATGATTCAAAGATACAGAGGGTATCATTCTGTGGTATAGAAATATGTCCATTTGGAATATTTAAATATATATATTTACAGTAATGAAATAAATTCTTGCTATAAAATGTTTGAACACATTTAACCACATCAAAACTGGTTTAGAATGCACAAGCGTACATATAGATATAAACATTTTGTTTTCTTTTCCAAAGTTGATATTTTAATAAACATATATTTAATTTGTTGTATTACATATTTAGTGCCAAGGTTCACATGGTTTGAAGAAGAAAATACTAAAACACTTGTCTCATTTTAAAACCTTTACTTGAAAAAATGTCTACTAGGGCGCCTGGGTGGCTCAGTGGATTAAGCCTCTGCCTTCAGCTCCGGTCATGATCCCAGGGTCCTGGGATCAAGGCCCAATCAGGTTCTCTGCTCAGCAGGGAGCCTGCTTCCTCCTCTCTCTCTCCCTGCCTCTCTGCCTAGTTGTGCTTTCTCTCTCTCTCTCTCTGTCAAATAAATAAATAAAATCTTTAAAAAAATGTTTACTAATATTCTTCAGACTGAATTTAAAAACTGATGTGAAATAATTTCTTTATGATGCTGGATAAGTTTACTTGGATTACATTCAGGAAGCAGTGCCTTGGGAATAAAGGCTAAAGCAAATTGCCAGCCATGGAGTGATTGGTAAGTATAATTTTTCTTCACCATTTACCACTCCCCAACCTCCTTGTTAATCACAGAGGGAAGTATTCAAGGATGCACAGGTTAAATAGAGTATTGAAGGAGAAAATGCCAATAAATTTCCTATTGGGCTTTAAATAAAATAAAAACACTTTTCAGAGGCTATCAAAACATGTAATAATTAAAGATTTAAAATAAACTGGATTAAACTTGGTGACATTTTATCACATATTATAATTGCTTTCCTATTTTATTTTGTTAAAGTTTTAAAGATTTCCATCAAACTTTCAAATACTTTATTTTTTTAAGTTTTTATTTGAATTCCAGTCAGTTAACGTACAGTGTAATATTAGTTTCAGGTGTACAATATAGTGAGTGATTCAACACTTCCACACATCATCCAGTGCTCATCACACCAAGTGCCCTCCTTAATCCCCATCACCTATTTAATTTACCCTCACCCACCTCTGCTCTGGGAACCATCAGTTTCTTCTCTATAGCTGAGTCTGTTTCTTTAGACATTTCTCCAAAGAAGACATACAGAGGGCCAGCAAACACATGCAAAGATGCTCCACATCACTGATCATCAGGGAAATGCAAATCAAAATGACAATGAGCTATCACCCCACACCTGTCAGAATGGCTTAAATCAACCACACAGGTATTGGGAGTGCAAACGGGGCAGCCACTCTGGAAAACAGTATGGAGTTTCTTCAAAAAGTTAAAAATAGAGCTACCCTATGACCTAGCAATTACATTAGCAGGTATTTACCCAAAGAATGAAACAAAACAAAACACGAATTCAAAGGGATGCTTGTACCCTAATGTTTATAGCAGCATTATCTACAATAACCAAAATACGGAAACAGCCCAAGTTTCCTTTGACTGATGAATGAATAAGGAATATGTAGTATATGTATATATACCATGTGTGTGTGTGTATGTGTGTGTATGAACAGACATATATAAACAGACTCTTAAACATAGAGAACAACTGATGGTTACGAGAGGTGGGTGGGGTTAAATAGGTGGTGGGGATTAAGGAGGGCACTTATGGTGAGAACCAGGTGATGTATGGAAGTGTTGAATCACTGTATCACACACCTGAAATTAATATTACACTGTATGCTAACTAACTGGCATTCAAATAAAAATTGTTTTTAAAAAGGAGTCTGTTTCCTCTGGTTTGCCTCTCTCTCTCTCTTTTTTTTTCCCTTTGCTCATTTGTTTTGTTTCTTAAATTTCACGTGAGTGAAATCATATGGGCATGTGACTGTTAATCCTGGGGTCATGAGTTTAAGCCTCATGCTGGGCATAGACCTTACTTAAAATTTCCAGACCCTTTAAAGGTAAATCCGTTGGAAATCTGTGGGTCTCGTTAAAAAGTAGGAAAAGCTATGAAGAAAGTATATTCTATAGCTGATATTCCAAGTGGGAAGCAAATTTTATATTCTGAAATAATGAAATATATATCCTAGTATATACTCAAGGGACTATATTAAAAGGGACCTTGTTCAAGCTCCATCCTGACAGGCAGCTGATGACCAGAAAGGTTTCTGAACCCTAAATTCTAGAATACCCAGTGAGTAGCAACAATTGTTTTAGGTACTACATTTCTGTTCACTTCTGTATTTTACTTTTATTTTACTATCGCTTTCCTTTTTCATTTTCATCAAGCCATAGAGATGTTGCTCTTTGATGCTCTTGATGAAATGTGACATATAGAGTGGATCTCAAGTCAGTGGAAAAGCAATGCATCTTGATCTGGTAATAGTGATACCGGTATCTCTGGTATAACACTTTTTAAAAGTTCGTGTTATGCAAATTGTTTTTATGAGAGACCTACATTAGTACTTTTTTTTTTCTAGCGGAAACACATAAAGAGGGCTTTTTTTTAAATGAAAATAGACAAAAAGTGAAAATAGCTTTCAGCATTTGTTTTGCAGTGACCTCTTAGAAAGGCAGCGCACTAACAGAGCTGGAGATGACCCCACCCAGCTCCTTCCTTAGGAACTACCTTAAACTTCTCATTGTCAAGCTGCCATATCTTTGAACTATGTCTGTGAGTATCTGTGTTTTCTCTCAATTCATTCTGTGCACCTTTTAGCCAGATGTGTCCTAAGGTATCAGGAAAGCCCAAGACTGGTTAATTTTTGGATCTTGGAGCACTCAGAAAACTTTCCATACAACTTAATGGTAATTGCTTCTTCACTTTCCTCAATTTTGCCTTGTGAAAGAAAGGATGTATAGGAATGTTTCCCTTTTACATAGCAGAGGAAGTCTGCACCATTTATTTTAATTTGTTTGCATGTAACCTAAATCATTTGATTATTTAGAACATCTTTTTACCAAAGTACTCATAAGAGTTTACTATGAAACATTTTAAATAAATTTAAGGTATAATGAAGAAAGACATAATAGAAAACAAATAAATACAATAAAAATTCATGCAGGAAAAATTCAATCTTGCTAAAACTGAGCTTGAATTCTCATTAAGGTCACCAACTTAGTGAATGTGCACAAACTAAGAATCTTTTCTTAACCTTGGTATTTTAGCTAAAAATATATATCAGTGGCTCTCAAACTTTAGTCAGCTCTTAGAATCACTAGGCTTTTTAAAACACAGATTGCTCTTTTGGTAAATTTGGGGTGGTGCCAGAGATTTTGCAATTCTAACGATTTCCTAGATTATGCTAATGCTGTTGCTGATCTAGGGACCATACTTTGAACAGCTCTGCTATATATAATCCGCCCCCCCACACACACACACACTTAGCAGGGTCAGATTCTCTCCCAGGAGTTTAATTTAAACCTAACCTTTTTTTGACTTGGCATTTTTAACGTTCACATTTTTCTTATTCTGAGATGCAAAGGAATGTACCATTTATTACTCAAACTTTTAAAAATAATAGTTTAAATACTACTAATTTAGTAGCATGGAATAACCATGTAAATTTAGTAAATTTATCCATGCCAAAAAAAACCCAAAAACATTATTCTCTGGATAGAACATTTGTTTAAATCAATTATGAGATCTTAACAGTCAGGGCCATTGCTCCATTTGTTGTATGAAACATTAACATTTTAGGACCACTCTCTCTGAGCTAGTAAGTCTGATCAGCACTTTGAAGGTGTCAACTTATTTCATCTATATAAAAGCTTATTATTTGCATTGAAATATTACTGTTTAAAGTAATAAAGTAATGTAAGAGTAACATAAGAACACTACAGAACTCGTCCATTGCTATTCATCCAGAAAGTGGTAGATCTGACATCAAACTCAGACAATTTGACTCCAGAGACCACACTCTGGTCTTGTCTAAATTCAATGTCAATGAATGTAAATGAATACGAGTCCTCAAAATCATGTTAGAACATATAAGTCTATATGCAAGGTATACTTGATCTTTTTAAACCAGTTGATTGCTTGCTGTATCATCTATGATTAGATCTGCCTGAAAGTAGCTGAAGAATAACAACATAAGATTGGCTTAATAAAATAGAAGTTTACTTTATTCCCATGCTTAGAAATTAAGAAAAGAGATGGTACATCTGCCAAGGAATCGGCCTTCATAGATCTTATTCTCTTGGCATGTTTGGCTTCCATTCCCAGTGTGATCTAATGGTTCAGTGTAGTTGCTACAGACTCAGTCATTTTTTATTTTCATACATCATGGCCAAATGTAAGTAGAAAACTGAGATGATGCATATGTCCCATTAAAGGCACTTCTCAGTTAATGTACAGAACATTTCCCTTTGTAGCCTATCAGCCAGAACTTAGTCACAGGACCACATCAAGAGGCAGAGAAAGCTAATGATATAGTATTTTCAGAGTAGCCATGTGTGTACTAAAAATTTAGGTTTCTATTACTGCAAAAGAAGAGAAGAATAGACATTGGAGGAAAACTGCAAATCTCTGCCAAATCTGTTGTCCTGCTATCAATGAGTCAATTTGATCATACAAGTGAATATTCACCGTACACAGCTGGTTTTCCACATCTTACATCTTGGAAAAAATTGAATTTTGACAGAGATAATATCATATAATCATCAAACAGTTTTGTTTTATTTTTCCCTTTGTGGGCACACAGGATAACTAGATTTCCCAATCTTCCTTTAAGTTAGATTGTATGCATATGATTCAGGATTGGCCAGTGGGGTGTGGATAAAGGTGATGTTTAGGAACTTCAGACCTGGATTTGAAAATGATATAACAAATTTTCCATCTCTTTCTACTCCTGATACAGGCCATTTTTCTAGATTGTCTCACTTCAAGTTGTAGAGGGTTACCTGATCTACAGTGGATTTTATATAAGTTAGACGTACACATTTATGACCTTAAGTCCATAGAATTTAAGATATATTTGTTACCACAGCACAGTCTATCTGAATACTATAAGAATTAGTTAAGTGGAAAAGGACTTTGTGTAAATGCTATTTATTACACCAAGAATATGGGTTTCTTCAGTATACCAGTTACCTATTATAGGTGCTGCAGGTACAATTATAATGACCCAAAGTTCCTCCCCTACAGGAGTGTGCAGCACAGAGAAAATCTCCCAAAATAATAATGCACTATCAGTCTGCTACAATGTACCAGATTACTAACTGGGTCATCAATTCCCAAAACCCTCTGAAAAAGAACTGTGGGTGATTATATTGTTTCTGGTAAAGGAATAAATTAGGAGATACTTTTTAGGCAAAGCTAAGCATAATAGTTGGAACGAGGCCAAACTATAAAGAGTCAAAGGGTGCTTGGGCATCTCAGTGGGTTAAAGCCTCTGCCTTCAGCTCAGGTCATGATCTCAGGGTCCTGGGATGGAAGCCCTCATCAGACTACCTGCTCATTTCCCTTTCCCTCTCTCTCTGCTGCTCCCCCTGCTTGTGCTCTCTCCCTCGTTTTCTCTTTCTCAAATAAACAAATAAAATCTTTTTTAAAAAAGAACCAAAAGTCTTCAACCAGATTGTCTAGTTCAAACCTTGCTCCACCATTTAATTTTTTTTTTTTTCTGCATCCTTGGGCAAATTACTTAACCTATGGGCAAGTGCCTCATATTTCTGATCTATAAAATAAAGATAATAATAGTATTTACCTCAGGGGATTGTTAAAGAGATTGAATGAGTTATTATTAGTAAAATTATTGGAATGGTGGTTGGAATAAATAAGTATTCTCTAAGTACTTGTTAATAATATCTGAGGACTGTGCTTCCCTGTTTTTTTTTTTTCTCTCAATCAAGACTGTTCAAGAACTAAAGGTAAAACTTAACACTTTTACCCAATCATTTCCTTGTAAGTTATAATAATAGCAAGCTACTAAAATGTTTCCTGAAATCAAATAAAGCAGCATTTCTCATCTTTTTCTACTTTAAGACCTGCCAATATAAAATACAATAATGAAAAGGAAAATATAGATAAGCAGAAAACATTCCAAAATCTAATTGTTCTTGTTACTATACTCTGCATTATATTGTCTCCTTAAAGTAATATGTTTGAGGTTCTATCACACAAGAAACCATTGTGAATAAGCTGTCAGGTTTAATTGGTCTCTACTATAAAAAATATCTTTGATAAATAGACCTGTCTCATATTGAGTTAAACTCAAAAAGGGGCAAATTTGGTTTCATTCAAAACACATTCTAATAAAATTAATAGGGGCACAAATTTCTATTTTATAATATTTCAGTAGAAGGAAATAGAGTCCTTTACACAGTTGAGTACTCAGTAAATCTAGTTAATGTTTTCAATTGATGTAAAATATGTAAGCACATCTAGGCTACCAAAAAACTATTGCTTTGAAAAAGGAGGTACAGCATGTCACCCTCCTGCAGAGGCTTCCTGTAGGAATTATTCTTAATATAGGTGTCATATCAATTTACAGACAGAAATCAATAATAACTTTCCAAAATATTCAGGATTTTTATGCCATTATTATAAGTCAACCCATTCACCCATTCAACAAATATTTATTGTCTACTATGTACTGTGAAAAAAACTACATAATTTCTGTGTTCATGAGACAAATAATAAACTTAATAAATAAGTGAATTATATAAAATGTTAGAAGGTAATAATTGTTGTAAAAAGCAAGCAAAGTAAGGAGGATGGGAAATATCAGGATGTGGGTATTGTAATTTTAAATAATAAGATCATCAGTGAGATCGTCACTGAAGAGGAGGAAGAAGTAAGAAGGAAGACCAGGGATAAAACCATGGAGACATCTCAAAAATTTTAGAAAAAGAAAAAAGGAATGCAAAGAGTTTGAGGAGGAACTGTACTTGTTGGCACAAAGACACACCACAGAGGTATAGAGAAGTCAGAGGTTATTAAGAAATGTTATGATATAGACCCTGCAAGTCTTTGATGGCTAATACTTTTATTCTTAGTAAAATGAGAATCATACTGGCTGCTTTGTGGAAAAGAGTCTCTTTAGGGAGATAAGGAAGGAATACAGGTTACTATTTAGTAGACTACTAATAAAGCACAGGAAAAAAAATGGTTGGGGCTTAAAACTATATGGTAGCAATGAGTGTAATGGTAAGTGACTGAATTAGGGATATATTTTGAAGTTAGAGGCTATAGGATTTCAGGCTGAATTTGATATACATTATTAAATAAAAGGATGAAGGATGTCTCCAAAGTATTTTGCTGGAGTAACTAGATGGAAAGAGTCACATTGAACTAGTTTAGGAAAATCGTCGTAGGTGATTTGGCAAATGAAGAACTTGGATAAATAACTTCCGAGTTCAAGGGTAAGGTCTAGGTGGGGAAGAACAAATTTGGGTATTCTCAAAGTAAAAATAATGTCAAATCAATGTCGCTGGAGGTGATCGTCAAAGGGAAGAGAACAGCTGATTCTAGAGAAAGAAAATCATGGGAGTTCAAGCAGGTGTGAGAGTAATCAACTGTCTCACATGCTGCAGAGAGGCAAAGTAAGATGAAGGCAAACTTCACCACCAAATTTAGCCTTATGATGCCATTGGCCATCTTGATAAGAAAGATTTTATGAATTAGTGAGCAATGGAAGTCTTATTGGAGTGTATTTAAGAGAAATGTGGGCAAAGGGTACCAGTGCTTGTCAAATGAGAGTTTATTGCACAGGGTGTGGGCAGAGAAATAGGCTGAAAACAAAACAAAAAGCTTAGCCATAGTCAACAAAGTTTTTAATATTTTTTTTTTATTTTGGATAATTTTGAATTTACAGACAAATTGCACACATAACACGAAGTTTCCCATATGTCTCTCATTCAATTTCCTCCATTGTTGACAGTTTACATTATGATGATGCATTTGTAAAAGCTAAGCTACTGAGATTTTCACATTACTGTTTTTTTTCCTTAAGTAGGCTCCATGCCCAGCAGGAACCCCAACATGGGACTTGAACCCACAATTTTGAGAACAAGACCTGCACTGAGATTAAGAGTCAGACACTGAACCAACTGAGCCACCCAGGTAACCCCACATTATTAATTAAAATTCAGACTTTATTTAAATTTCTCCAGTTTTTCTACTGATGTTCCTTTTGTGTTCCAAAGTCCAGTCCAGTGTACCACATTGCATTTAGTTGTCATGTCTCCCGGTCTTCTCCAGTTCATGACAGTTTCTCAGCTGGCCTGATAGTTTTGTCAGGAGTACTGGACTGGAATCCTATTGAATATCTCCCAATATAGGATTGTCTGATCTTTTCTTTTTAACAGAAAAAAAAATAGTATGAATGGGGTTATGAAATTGTGTTATGATCTTAAAAGAAGAAAGAAATGCATTTTTGTAGACTGAGGAAAATAACCCACTAAAATGTATAGTGTTCATTGAGATCTAAGTCTTTTAAGGATTAAGAGGTTATGAATTATGGTTTGGCCCCTGGTAAATGCAGAGTAAATAATACCTGCAAACATAGTCATGATGACTTGCCACCTTGTCTAAGATAATACAAATAAAAATGGAGGGATCCATCATTTATTAAATTCTCTGACTCCAAAGATTATTAGAAGGATAATAAAAGAACACTGTCAAAAACTTGATACCAATAAGATTTTAAAATTAGAGAAAAAGTGCAGACTTCTTTTTTTTAATATTTTATTTATTTATTTGACAGAGATCATAAGTAGGCAGAGAGGCTGGCAGGAGAGGGGGAAGCAGTCTCCCTGCTGAGCAGAAAGCCTGATGCAGGGCTCAATCCCAGGACCCTGGAATCATGACCTGATCCTAAGGCAGAGGCTTTAACCCATGGAGCCATCCAGGCACCCCAAAAGTGCAGACTTCTTAAATGACTTGAACTACTAAAGTTCATTCAAGAAGATGTAAATAACCAGAAAATTCTATATCTATTTACAAACTTAAATTTATAGTTAAGAACGTTTCTAGAAGAAAACTTTAAACCAAAAGGTCTTTGTTGGTGAATTCTACAAAACTTCAAAGGAAGATATAATAAGAATCTTCCCAGTCTTGGGGTGCCTGGGTGGCTCAGTGGATTAATGCCTCTGCCTTTGGCTCAGGTCATGATCTCAGGGTCCTGGGATCCAGCCCTGCACACAGCCTCTCTGCTCCGCAGGAAGCCTGCTTCCCCTCCTCTCTCTCTGCCTGCCTCTCTGCCTATTTGTGATCTCTGTCTGTCAAATAAATAAATAAAATCTTAAAAAAAAAAAAAAAAAAGAATCCTCCCAGTCTCTTCCAGAAAAAAAGAAGAAGGGACACTTTCCAACCACTGTAGAAGATGACTATCATTCTATTATTAAAGCCAAAGATATTACTCAAAAGTAAAACTAGTGAAAAAAATCCTTCATGAACAAAGATGCAAAAATCCATAAGCAAATATGTAAAAACAATTCCAGAAATATATACAAATAATATAGAACATGTCCAAGTGGGATTTATCACAGTACTGACAAGTTTATTTCACACTGGAAAATCAATTTAATCTAAATTATATTAAAAGACCAAAAGGAAATTTAAAAGAATTATTTCAAAATATAAAAAAAAAATCTGACAAAATCTAAATAATAAAAAAAAACCCTATCAAAACCTTAATATTAGAATACGAATCCTTCAAAGTTATAAAAGATATCTATGAAAAACCTAACATCATGATTAATGGTAAAATGTCAAATTATTTTCTTCAAATATCAGAAACAAATTACAGATTTCTGCTCATCCCATGTGTTCTACAAATCTTGGTCAATAGAATAAAATATGAAAAAAAATAGTGATTACCCCTCAACATTCAGACTAAAAATATTTTTAAAAATGGACCAAAGATTTGAACTATACTTCAGCAAATAAGATATAAAGATGACTGATAAGCATGTAGATGGTGTACAACATAATTTATTATTAAGAAATATAGATGGGCGCCTGGGTAGCTCAGTGGGTTAGGCTTCTGCCTTCAGCTCAGGTCATGATCTCAGGGTCCTGGGATCACATCATACATTGGGCACTCTGCTCAACAGGGAGCCTGCTTCCCTCTCTCTCTCTGCCTTCCTCTCTATGATCTCTCCCTCTCTGTCAAATAAATAAATAAAAATCTTAAAAAAAAATACAGACTAAATCCACAGTGAGATACCATTAGTATATACTTGAATGGCTAAGATTAAAGACCAACGTCAAGTATGTAAAGATGCGAAACAAATGAAACCAACAATATCTGCTGCACAATAATATAGTACATAATAATACATATAGTGCATAATAATATAGTCTCTTTGGTATAATGGTTTGCTATATAGGTAGAAATATAATTAATTTACAATCCAGGATGCAACTTTTCGATATTTACTCAGGAGGAATAAAAACACATTCTCACAAAAATACTATCATTCAAATGTTCTTATTGGCTTTATGTACAAAAGTTAAAAACCTGGAAACATCCCAAAGCTGAGTTAATTATATAAACAAATAGTGGCACGTCCATACAATGAACTACTACTACTTATCAATTAAAAATTAATGAGTTACTGATAATGCAAAAAATGCATGATCTTAAAAGAATTATGCTAAATGAAAGAATCCAGACACAAAAGCCTACATGTTGTGAGTATTTTGAAAAGGGAGCAGAATATGCCATCCCAGCATAGGACTGTATGAGTTCACGACATGCCACTCCAAAATATGTCACTTTGGCACACTGATGATTTTAAGTTATAGGCACTTGAACAACTAATGCAGGGAGAGGCTTTCTCTCAATTCCCTTTAGTTGGCTAAAGATCCTCCAAAAGGAACTCAATTGTCATAAATTCTCTTCCTGGAAATTTCATCAAACTACAGAAGATTGACCCTTATCACAGGAAATGAGACTAGAAATCAAACCACACCCAAATGGATTTTGTCTCAAACTATGATATCTCCCATCTATTCTTCTAAGGGCCATTCATCTGTCCAGAAAGTTATTTACTTTCCATTAAGAGGTCTATATTTCTCTTCCCCTTCCCCATTAAAGTGGTATTTAAGCCTGAATTCTAAAGTCATCTCTTTGAGTTAACTCATTTTTTTTCCAGGGTATCTCCCATGCATATGTGAGTCATTCATGTTAATAAATTTCTATTCAGTTTTCTTTTGTTAATATTTTTACTATTATTAAAGGAGTCTCAGCTAAGAATTTGGAAGAGTTGAGAGAAAATTAGTTTCTCTTCCCTATACCTTTCATATGCATAGAAAACACAAAGCGACAGTATTAGTAAGCAGAGCATGTTCGCCAGGGGCTAAAGAGTATGGAGGAGGTTAATAATTGCAATGGTGCTAGAGGAAAGGTTTTGGAATGATCGAAGTGTTAGAAATCTTGATTGTAACAGCAGTGATTACAGGATTGTATGCATATGTGAAATATTTGAACCCCAAATAGAGGAAGGCAGAAATTAAAAAAAAAAAAGGTGAGAGGAAGGAAGGAATGTTGGTTGGTTTACCATAGCCCTACTTACCATTTTTTTCTATGGCCTATTTGGTGATCCTTTGATTTTATGAGATACTTAGTATCTTTTCAATAAAATTTAGTTTTGTCTTAATCTCACATTTTTTTTCTTAATTTTGAAATCACCTTGTTTCAGTAAAGATATACCAGGGAGATGGGCATAGGAAATAGAAATTCAGAGAAATGTGATAGCTTTTGGTGTTGGTTTAAAAGCTGAGGTAGCTAAAAGAAATTGAGATACGGAAAACTGGGGATTTTGTGTCAAAGATAATAATGGATCTTCGGGTTTCCTTACTTAGGACAAGTGCCCACTAGAAGTGAAATTCTGGGTGACCAGGGAGCTACTATCATAAAATAATTTGATGTGGTTGAGGAATGCTGGCATTGTGCCTTCAGAGAGTTATTTGGGATGATATTCGATAGCTAAAAGAGAGAGAAAAATAAGTTCAAATCTAAATGTTCTTATTTCAAAGCACAGAATGTAATGTAGAGATTTTCTGTGATCATGCTAAAAGAACTTGAGTTTAAACAGAGTTCTAGGGTTATTGCTGCAAACCCGTCAGAGCTTATTTTCACTGCAGACAATAAGATAATTCACCAAGGCTAAATACAACATTCATACACAAATTCAATAACTATCTTATTATAAAAATGTGGCAAATATGTTAGAAGAATTATCAACAATACCAAAAAAGAAATAAAATGCATAAGAATAAGAGGAATTAAAAGGAAATGGGCAAACAATACTGTGTGGTTTGTAGGATGAGATCAAGAAGTATGGGAGGGAAGAGGTACAGCAGCATCTCCCTTCAACTTCCCACCTCTAAACTGTACCTCCCAACCTCATCTGCTGAGTGCAAAACACCTAACTGCCAAGCATTAAGAGACAGAGTACATGTTGTAAATTTTTACTTAAGAAACTCAATTTCTAAATGTCCAGGAATATCAGGGTAAGTGGTGTTTGTGCTTACCCAAGAATAAAGCCTTCTGTCTCAACATTCCTGGGTTTCTTACCACATGGAAACAAGAGTGGCTGGTTGACACTTGTCTTCAGTTATAAAAATGTATTAAAAGCCTTTTTTTTTTTCCTCATTCTTAACTGTGAAATTTCTAGAACCAAGTTTCTAAACATTAAGGAAACCTGTAACTATTAAAGGAAGATCAAGCTAAAAAAAAAAAAAAGGCAGAAAATTAGGATACTCTTGTATGGTACAAAAGATCCTGAAGGGCTGAAAATTTTGTATCAACTCCTACATGTCTTTGTCTTTTGTGTGTTCTTCAAGTGGCAGCTGTTTTCCCCTGTCCTATCTTGCAAAAATTCTATTCTTTCCAACTTGTCTTGATAAAAACAAATTCCCCATTTAATGGTGCCTAGTTTGAAGGTATTGTTTTTTTTTTTCCAAGGATTTTTTTTAAACCAATTATTTCTAAAACTAGCTGAACATCAGTAAACCACTCTGGCTAAAGTTTTACAAAAATCTCACCCTTCTTCCCTTCCCTTCCTCCTCTTCAGCCCCTTCTCATGACAGCTCTCAAAACAAAGACTTGAGTTTAATAGTGTTACAACTGATTTTATTCAATGTAGGAGACAGAGATAAAGAGGTAGAAAAGAAAACTTTGATCTTTGAATAAAAATGTACCTGGGTTCAAATATGAGGTCAGGCACTCATTTGGGACTTTACAAAACACAAAAATTCCCCAAATAATTTAAATCCCATTTGAGGAATCCATCATTAAATGGTAGGCAACAAAGCCTGCATAGGTTTCTAAAGGACTAAACAATTGCTTACCCCAGTTGCTGATTCTCATTTCTCTAGATTATGACACTGTGTGAATATCTGGACAAACTTCCTCTTACTGACCAATGTTTCCAGAAGTAAATATTCAAGTTCAACTCCAAGTCTGTAGATCTTCTAACTCAATTCATATTTGTATATTGTGACTTGAGTGTGAAAAATGGGCTGCCCCTGCCCCCCAAATTCAGGAAAGTGGGAAAATCATTAAAATTGAAAAGATCTTGGATCTTTTACATCCAACAATCTATGCAGCTATACTCTTCACTGTTCAAAGCCTTCATATCTCTTCCAATTTCAAAAGAGATATAATTCCAATTATTACAACACTTCAATTCCTGTCGTTGGCAATATTGAAATCTTGTGACAACATAGTTATATGTGACACTTTGTTTGGCAAATTTGCTTTTTTATTCACTATAATAGAAGGGTTAAATTGATAATTGGGAAAAATATTTTCATTGCATAACATTCTTATAAGGGAAGAAATGGGAAATTTTGATTAGTTTCATTCATTATGTCAGGAACAGTAAAATACTGTGCACTAATTTGCATGCCCTAAATAATCTAATATTTATTGTGATCTTCTTAAAGTTATATTACCAGCTATTTACATTACCAGTTATATTTCCAGTTAAAGTTATATTACTTCAGTTATTAATAAAATAGCCAAAGCTTATGAAAGTTTCATGATTTTCTCAAATATCCAAAGGAGTGACTGACATCATACTTGAATCTAGATATATTTGTATCTAAAGATCAAACACCATTTTAAATTTTTACTATTTGAATATTCCTACCATTCCAACCAGAATTCCCCATGCATGCTCCCCTATTCCCTATACCCACCATCTCACACATAAAATAACAACAGATTTTTATAAGATGTCTCTTATTTGGTCTTCAAAAGAAAATGTAGAATAGTTGCAGAGGAAATTTAGAAATAAATTTATTCAAGGTCATCAACTTTAAGTATCAGATCTGGAAATTAAATCCAGATCTTTGGTTTCCAAATATGGGATTTTTCCATTAAATGAAGAAAAGGACGAAAATAAGCATATTGTTGACAATAAGGAAATCTTACATCTGTGTTTTATTCTTGTTAATAATGACTGGTAAGGTTTAGGTTTAATGTTTGGGTTATATTCATCTACCAAACTTTATTCATCATTATTTTTAATTATAAAACTGATATTTATAAGCTTTGTAAACTCCCAGATTTTAATGATATGAAGAGTTCTCTAGCAATTCTTTTTTTTTTTTTTTTTTTAATGTAGGCGCCATACCCAGCATAGTGCCCAATGCAGGGCTTGAACTCACAACTCTAAGATGGAGACCTTAGCTGAGATCAAGAGTTGTTCGCCTTATTAACTGAGCCACCCAGGTGACCCTCTAGGAAGTCTCTTAACGGTTGATGAGTGTATAAATCAATATGACAATGAATCAGAGGCCATTTTTAATGGTTAGGTTAAAAATTAAAAGATGGCTGAACCATGCAGAAAATACACAAATTCAACACAAATAAATCAACCAAGTTGATTCTAACTCCATTTTTAACTATATGCTTTCAAAATAAGAAAAAAAAGAAAACTGAACCCATTAGAGAACATACAAGCTAACAATACCTCTTTCAAATAATATTAGAAAGCCCTTTAAAGCACAGAGGTATTTTAAGTATCAAACTACCTTTTTTATTTTTATTTCCTCTCTATGGTTTTGCCATCCTGAGCTTTTGTGACCCTTTATATTCATTTCCCTACCTTCCAAATGGCCTAGCCTGGCCTTTTACTCCATCTCAATTACATGATCAGGAGTTTTACAGGAGACATGGTTAGCATCAAAAGAAAAATCTATTCACCAAAGATAATTGAAAATCCCTAGGTGCTTCTCCATCTTGTTACCCTCCAGCTTTTCTTCTCAATAGCCATTATTTTGGAAGGTAAGTTTGATCCAAAGCAGACTTTCTCAAGTTTGAATCTCCCTTTAACCAATGATTCTCTTCTATTATGGACTATAATAGAGGTCAAATTACAAGTGAAAATCTTTTTCACTTCACACATACAGTGGTCTCCATAAAAGGAAGTATTATTAGAATTTATAGGAAATGTGGGGAATAAAACACAGCTATCCAACCCTATATTCTGTTGCCATAGCCAAAGATGTGCCATACATGTGTACACACATGAACATATACTATGTATAAAGGTTTGTATAAATTTAAAATTTACTTTGTTATGTTGAGCAATCAGAAAAATGTAATTTGTCAAATTCAAAAATATATACAAATTCACTTGTAAGAGAAAGTTGAGGGTATTATGGCTTCAAGTTAAAATGCTCCAATGACATGTCCTCAAAAAGTAAATGCATCTCCATTTAGTCTTCTTAATGTTGAGGAAATTAGAAAATAATATTAACTCCCTAGAAGTAACATTTTTGGAAATAAACATCTTGCCTTCATACAAGCAAGGTAGTTTTTAAGCAGTTTCCTGTATTATTAGGGTATTTAGCAATAGGAAGAATATATTGGTAGATGATTAATGTGTTAACAAATATACATTGCTTAAATATAGTACTATCCTTATTCCAGGATGGATACATAATGGGGCAATACAAGTTTATTATTTTTAACACAGTTAAGATAAAGATAGGGAGAAAATGCTAAATTACATGGAGTAATTACAAATGAGTCCAGTGCAAATTAAATTCAAGGAGGAAAAACTAGTAAAAATTGAAGAAATAGGTGCAATTTTATTGATAAATTTGGCTGGGAGGAGAACAAGGCATTAAATAAGAGGAGAAATGACTACACACAATACACTATTATTGGCATAATCCCAGTGCCTGAGCTGGGCCTAAAAGCAAGAAATGAGGGCATTCTGGGAAAAGCAAATAGCAACATATAAAATAGCAGCTGGCCTAAAGAGCATAGATTCAAAGGAGAAGAATACCTACCTTCCAGAAATAAGGTTATATTGAAAAAGATAATTAGATCACAAAATAAAATGTGGGTAGGTTGGGAGACAGAAAAAGTTCCCTAATTTGCAGGGTCCAGTGCAAAATGAGTTGCTAGAGTTGTTTAAAAAGTATTAAGAATGTGGAGCACCTGGGTGCCTCAGTCAGTTAAGTGTCTACCTTTGGCTCAGGTCATGAACTTGGGGTCCTGGGATGGAGCTCCTGGTCGGGCCCCCTGCTCAGCTGGGAGTCTGCTTCTCCCTCTCTCTCTCTCTGCCCCTCCATCCAACTTGTGCTTGCTCTCTCTCTTAAATAAATAAATAAGTAAAATCTTTAAATACATTATTAAGAATTCCAAGACAGTGACAGCAGAGTATTAGGCAAGAGTTGAGAGGCCTTTACTAAATACAGGGCTTTCAGCACTGTACATGCCACATGCCCAGGAAGCCAGCCCCATTGGGGGTCATTGTAAAGGAACTGAGAATTAGGTACAAAATCTTTATATCTGAAAAGCAACAAGAGAAAACAGGCTGTTAAGCCAAGAAATGACCTGAAACTAGTGTTTTTAGAAAATTTCCCTGGCAACAGCATATAGGCCAAACTGAGAAACTGAGACCTCAGATTTAGAGACATGGAGATGAGTCCAGAACAGAGATCTGAGTTTGGAGACTATTTTAGTAACCATAGACTGGAGGAGAGGCTTACACTAGCACAGTGGTAGAGAAAATGAGGAAAGGAAAATGTGACATATACAGCATGAAGACAGATTTTTAAATGAAAAAAACAATGAACATGACAATGTCTGTTTCATTTGGTTTTGACTGAAAGACAAAAAAAAATTCCCAGTAACATACAAAATGGCAACACTGTGAAATGCTGCAAATCTTAGATGTGAAGTTAATGAGATCAAGAAGGGAGCCGTCATCAGAGGTAACAGCTGGATATCTAGATCTGGGTATCTAGATATCAGCTCAATTTAAATAATTTCCTGAGCACTTAGGCTTTCAAGAATACAACAGTCTATTTTAGAAAATGGCAATTTCCCTGTTTATATAAGTGTTCTAGTTTGAGACCACTGTATTATTTCTAATGGCTGTTCTAACGTATTAACCCAACTTTGGCTCAAAACAACAGCTACTGTTAGCAAGACTGTATTCTTTCTGGAGACTCTAGAGAGAGAATCCTTTTTCCTGTTTTTTATTTGTTTTTTTGTTTTCTGTTTTTTTGTTGTTGTTGTTTCATTGTGGGGTTTTTTTGTTTGTCTTGTTTTGTTTGTTTTTTCAGTTTCTAAAGGTTGCCTGCTTTCCTTAGTTTATGGCCTTTCTTCATCTTCAAGACCCACAGAATAGGGTAGCATCTTCAGACTTCTTTTCTTTTCTTTTTTTCTTTTCTATCTTTTCTTTCTTTCTTCCTTCCTTCCTCCCTTTCTTTCTTTCTTTCTTTCCTTCTTTCAGATTTATTTACTTCTTTCAGAGAGAAAGAGAGAGAAAGCATGACCGGGGGAGGAGCAGAGAGAGAGGGAGAGAGAGAATCATAAGAAGACTCCCTCCTGAGTGCAGAGCCTGACATGAGGCTGGATCTCAGGAACCTGAGGTCATGCATGACCTGAGCAGAATCCAAGAGTTGAATGCTCAACTAACTGAGCCACCCAGGCATTCCTCATCTTCAGACCTTTCTCTCTTTTTCCCTCTCTCTCCTTCTCTCTCTCTCTCTCTCTCTCTCTCTCTCTCACACACACACACACACACACACACACACACACACACTCCTCTACTATGGTCTTCTTTATCAAGATTCTTGTGATTAGGCTGGGACCAAGTGGGTAATCCAGGACAATCTCCAGATTTCAAGATCCTTAATTCAATACATCTGAAATGTCCTTTTTGTCACATAAGGCAACATATTCATAGGTTTGGGGGATTCGGGGATTGTAATGTGAACATTTGGAAGGTGGGGAGGAAGAGGGATGGGGAGCATTTTCTGTCTACCCCCACCACTGTTAGGAATTTTCATTTGATTTAGACTGATTTTCATCTAGTTTTATTCAGCTCTAAGACTTTAAGGTTCTGAGACTTGATTTGATGTAAAGAAAGTAGAGAAATGGGAGTGGAGCATAAGCCAGAGCAGGAGAAATAGAATGGATTTAACCTAATTTAAGCTATTACTTTGAATCAATTCCCCAATTGTAGGAATACAGGGGCACTATCTGAGGAGTTAAATGCAACAAGAATTGGTGAGAAAAAAAAAGGGAGAACTTTTTCACTTTTGGAAAAAGTCAGAAATATGGAAAGAAAACAAAAAATAATGATATGGAAATTAATGAGATACAGTTTTAGACATTGGCTATATTTCTGATCTCAGAGAACATTCAATTCATAGTTCATGAGGGATTGGAGGGTTTGGTGTTTCAGTTTGCTAGGATTTCCCAAATTGGTGCTACCAACTGATTCACTGAAGAAGCAGAACATAATTCAAAAATATTATTAAAAATATTACTCATTAGGTGAAGAAATGGGCAAGCATATCAAGACATAAAGTGAAATCATAGGCAGCCATAAGGAGTAATTTGATCAGCATGGTTATATTGTGAGAACAGCAAAGAAAACAGGAGAAATTGACAAAAGTGATGAGATAGAATCATTTAAATATTCCTGGCTCTGAGATTTTATTCTGCACTACTTACCTCCACTTCAGATGAAGAGGTATTTTATGGAGAGGAAAGTAGGAAGGAATCATCAGACACTGAATTCTTTTGCAGTCTGATTACATATTTTAAAACTGCTAAGAAATAGGGGCACCTGGATGGTTCAGTGGCTTAAAGCCTCTGCCTTCGGTTCAGGTCATGATCCTGGGATCCAGCCCCACATCCGGCTTTCTGCTCAGCAGGGAGCCTGCTTCCCCCTCTCTCTCTGCCTGCCTCTCTGCCTACTTGTGATCTCTGTCAAATAAATAAATAAATAAAATCTTAAAAAAAAAACAAAACTGCTTGGAAATATTGTACAGAAGACACAAATAGGCAAAATAAAAAAAAAATACTGTGTATTCTTTCAATGGAACATTATCTACTGAGTTCTCTGGGAATTATATGGTTTTATGGAGGTATGTATATCTGATCATCTTTCTATGGACTAGGTCAGTTTATAACTCCATAGGGTATTTCTACAAATTAAGTTGTCAAAAACTGGCAATAGAAGTTGTAGAAAACTGGCAGTAATGCCCATGACTTTTGTCCATAGAAATGCAAATGAGTTTTGTCCATTAGAAATACAATTAATTTCTACTTTGTAGAAATTGTGACCTGAAACATTGCACTTGATAGAATCTCAAATACTGATCATTTTTGTATCTATTAGCAAAATCACTTAAGGGTTTCCATTTTATGTATATTTATATAATATGTAATATATAAAATCTTCAGAATCTTTGATTGCCTTTAACAGCTTAGTAGTTCATTAATTAGAGTTGCCTTTAATTTACTTTTAAGTTTACTTGTGTTGATTTTATATTTGTATAAAAGAGTCATGGTTTTATTTTTTTGAACTTTTATACTTTATATAGCCCTTGCTTGAATAAGTATTCTGATGCAAGGTATATATGAATCTATTACAATACAGATGGACCAAAAATATCATTTTAGGGGTGCCTGGGTGGCTCAGTGGGTTAAGCCACTGCCTTTGGCTCAGGTCATGATCTCAGGGTCCTGGAATCCAGCCTGGAATCATCAGGCTCTCTGCTCAGCAGGGAGCCTGCTTCCCCCTCTCTCTTTCTGCCTGCCTCTCTGTCTACTAGTGATCTCTCCCTGTCAAATAAATAAATGAAATCTTTAAAAAAAATCATTTTAGGAAATTCAGTTTAAAATCTGAATATAAACAAAACTCAAGGATAAAAATAAAAGCTCAAGTCTATAATTTTTTGAAGTATCATGTTTTTCAACCCCTGAATATATAGGCATCCCAAATTAAACTGCTTTACAAGGTTGTCTATTCATTAATGTAGTGATTCCAAGATTCTCTCTGATGATTCACTAGTAATATTATTGGATGTTGTCTAGTTTTCAGAAAGTCAATATTTCTTATAGAAAGATATTTCAGATTTTTGGAAGATAGCCTAGAAAAGAAACAGCATATTTTGAAAATCAATGCTTTCTTTTTTCTTCTTTTCTTTTTTTTTTTTTTTGGTGGGGATGAGGGATATTAAAATAAAAGTGAGTGTCAGTCATGACTCCATTTTCCCCTGTTGGCTTTAATCAGAAGATTTTGTTTTGGACGAAGTACATTTCTAGTTTCAGAGTTTTTCTCAGGTATATGCAATCAAAATAAATTCAAATAATGCAAAATGTGTCCCTGTTGGCTTTAATCAGAAGATTTTGTTTTGGACGAAGTACATTTCTAGTTTCAGAGTTTTTCTCAGGTATATGCAATCAAAATAAATTCAAATAATGCAAAATGTGTAGACATTCAAGGTTTTTTAAAATCTTTTTTTCTGGGGCACCTGGGTGGCTCAGTTGGTTAAGCAGCTGCCTTCAGCTCAGGTCATGATCCCAGCGTCCTAGGATCGAGTCCCAAGGATCGAGTCCCACATCAAGTTCCTTGCTTAGCAGGGAGCCTGCTTCTCCCTCTGCCTCTGCCTGCCACTCCCTCTGCCTGTGCTCACTCTCTCTGTCGAATAAATAAATAAATTAAAAATCTTAAAAAAAAAAAAGATGGGCAACAGTCCATTATTATAAAATCTTTTTTTTCTGATTTAACTATATATTCAATGAAAATGTTGTTCTTATATTTTCCACAACATCTTTGTGTTACACAATGTGCATGTAAACTTCCTTTAGAAAAACTGTAAATTCTTGCCTCTCTCCTCTCAATCATATGATTTATATAATTTTGAGAACACAGCAGCCCTGCAGCAAAACATTCAATGAATTATTAAAAACTGCTGAGAACTGCTTTATGGGTATAAAGAGCTAAATAAGGATCATCTAATTCTACCCAGTTATTAACATACAAATTCAAAAAAAGGAAAAAGTCCACATATAGGTATTTTGTCCAAACTTAATGTTTTCTACTTATAAGAAGGTCATAGAAGTAAAAATGATGCAAACTTTGGATTTACTTCACTTCATGCATTTGTTTATTCATCAATATTTCCGTAAGCAAATTTGTTAACCTAAGTGTAAATGTTTCGAACAGGAAAAAAAATCAGAATAAATAAAGGGAAAATACAGGAAATTAAAAGGAATGTACATAATTATATTCACTAGAATGAAAGCTCTGATAAAACAGCACATACCTTAGGGCATCATTCATTATCCTGCACATGCATATAAATGTATACAGTAGTGAAACATCTGGGAAAGAATGTGGACAAATTGCAGAGTTCAGAAGAAAGATTTGATGAAGGGTTTTGAAAAAAGACCTATGAGGAAAGATTAAAAGAACAAGGCATGTTCAGTCACACAAACATACTAAAGAAAACTATGATATTTATCTAAAAATACATAAAGAAATGATAGAAAGAAGACAGAGACATAACAGAAACTCTGAAATAGGAAAGATATGCAAAAATTTGGCAAATATCAAAACAGTGAAGGTTGTAAACCAAAAGAGTATGCAACCCCTATTGCGATAGTATTTGTCATTATAGAAAAGCCAAGATTGATGTTAGATGCTTATTAAGAAAGGCTCATAAATAATTAAGTTAACCCTGCCTTACTACAAAGGAGAACAGATATAAACCAAGATCCTCCTTCTAAAGTTGAAATCCAATTTTACTTATTCTTTATCTTGCGATATCTTATTTATTTTTTATCTCATGATTTGGCTACTTTTAGCCTTCTGACCCATATTTGAAACTATTTTCTTTTTTTTTTTCATTTAAAAATAGAATAAAATACAGAAGTGTAAAGAATAAATTCTACATTGAAAGCAGGATTAGGTTTTATAAGCATGATGGAAAATGAATTGTGTTGATTAGTGGTCCAGAACCCAATATTTGGTCAATATATATGTACTGAATTAAATTTCCAGATACTGTACTAGGCAGTAATAAAAATCCACTGCAAGAGCAGAATCCAAATTTGTCTTTTTTCTTTAAGATCATGGGAGTCTCATACATATCTCTCAAACAACTACTACCCATATCTCAAATAACTTGTTACTGTTTGGAAGGTGGTAACCACAAGAAGACATTCTCTCTCATTAAAGGGAAAAGAATGGGAAATCAGAAGATCTCTTCCTTCCAATAGGTAGAATTACCCTTACAGATGGAGAAAAATATATCAAACTTTAACAAAACTGTGTTATTATAATTAGGATGTGAAGAATAGATAAAAACTTTAATAATTGTGTTTTACTAAGTCAAAATTCATTATTTGACCAGAGACTGACAAGAATGTTATTTTTGCATTGATTAATTTCTTTCTTTTTATAGAGAGTAAATTAATAATGTAAATAAGATTGCAAGAGGATCCTTGAAAATACTTAGTAGAACAAACTTTCTAAGCACCCTCAAGCACTTTAGAAGGATCCATTTCCACACAATTGATATGCTAATTACAAACCATTAAATCAAGTCAAGGATGTGTATTGGATAACACTTTGTTAGTTTAATGTGAGTTAATGTAGGTACTTGAAATAATAGAACTCTATTCCTTTCTGAAATAATATATTATCAGGGTTTTTTTCCTTAATTGAAACTAAGCTTCCTCCAATTAGTACAGATTAATGACATTTTGAGGAAGTCAATATTTAGGAACCTAGAGGTATTGCTGACTTTTCTATAACCTAGTTATGGTCAGAGAAGAGGTTTAGGTTGAGAAACATAATCTGGAGTTGATATTTAATGCTATCACAGTGAAATAATGCTTCCACACACAATAAAATAATAGATATGACAAATGTGGAACTGATCCAAATCACATCATTAATAATTTGAAAAATAGATGTATGCCTAGCAAATAACACTGAAAGAAACAACTTTTAGTATACAAGGAGCTCATCTAAGGAAAAATGAGTCTCGTATATCTGTATGTGTGTGAATAGACCTTCTTCCTTAGCCTTAACCTACAAGCACTGATAAAGCAGCTTTAAATAAGGACAAGGTCAGAACCTAGGCAATTCACACATCATTAGAGCCCATTTGTGCTGACCAGGGTGGGAGAAGAGACTAGAAGAACAGGATAATGTTGACTTGAAAAACTTGACTGGGCTTTTTATCAGCATTCCATGTTTAATAGCCATCATAAAACATACAGCATACTAAAGTTCTAGAAAGCTGTTTGTGAAAGAGGAATGAACAATATTTCCCTTTAAAATAACCCAAGGAATATACTGCCTACGCTTTAGTACATTTGACAGATGACTTAATACAGCCTTTAAAGATATATTTTAGTATGTGAAAGTTTTGAACAGCACAAAAGTAGAGAGAAGTGCAAATGAATACTTCTTTACCCATCACAGATTAAACCATTTGTCAAGGTTTTGCTGAATTTGTTGTCCAATCCCTTCTGCACTTCTGGCCCTCTTGCTCTTACTTTTCTCTCTCATGAACTATATAAAGTAAATCTCGGAGGTTATATTTCACCTAGACATCTTCTGGTATGCATCTCCAAAAATGTATATGGACAGTTTATCACAAATGATAGCATTTTTTTCTATTTACTCTTCTAATTTTTTCCCTATGTATCCTTGCTCTGTCCAACCCAGTGGATTGTTTGTAGGTTGCTCCAGGACAATGACCTCTTTTCATTTAAAACATGGTCAGTTATGAATATTGGCAAAATTTCCTTTTCTTTTAAAGAATGGGTTCTGAGTTGAAGGTTGTGTTCAAAACTATTTCAGTTTCCGTACCTGAATTTTGAAGAAATGTTAACTTCTAGAAGAGGTGAGAATGCATGTAGAAAAGAAGAGCAGAGTTTACCAAAATTTTGGTACCATTTTTACTTTGGTGGAGAGAGATAATAATCAAAATTTGGTCATATTCACAATTGCTTTAACTCAGTCAATGTATGAAAGGTTTATCATGTATATCATATCCATTTTTAAATCAATTTTCCCTTCTCAACCATCATTTAAAATGGTCTAACAGGAGAGGAAATTCTAAAATCATATTTTTCAGCTCATCACCATATTTAATTTTGTAAGTCTTTTTTATTGGCTCTTCAGATAAGTAAAACCTAAAATAGCAACTGTACCTTTAAATGATTCCCCCTGCATATTGTTCTCTCTAAAGATTTTATTTATTTAAAAACAATATAAGCACATTAATATTTATTTAGACATTTGTAGTAATCATTTTCTTTTTCATATAATGAGAAATTACCATAGGCTAATTCAGTGAATGAAGCATTTCACATACAAATTTTGCATTATCTGATAGGTTTTCATATGTAAATCACATGCATCTGTTTATCTCCGGTGAATAGTGTCAAATATCCTCAATGCAAAATGAACCTTAAGTAACATTATCTTCCTAATGACTTTTCTTTTCCCAAAGAAAAATTGGCTATTTGTGCCAGGTATTTAGAAATTGTCATTTTAAAAGAGCTTTTTTGTTGTTTGTTTGTTGTTTTTACTGGACTGCATCAGGGTAAAAAGGAAAATGAACTTTTTGAGGTGAACTGCCATTATATTGCCCTTATCCAAACCTTTTGGAGTTTTATATTTCAGATTATGAGATCTCAGCTATGAGCACTTTTGAAAAACAGAAGGTGGAGTGTTTCAATGAAAACAAAAAATTCCACTGCATCTAAAGGATTTTTATTAGAAGCGAGGCACTTAAATCACGTTTACAAACATGGCAAGACAAATGCTCAAGCAACATCTGAAATAGTCTCTCTCCACTCTCAAGTAAACCTGTCTTTGAATTCACCATGTGGGTGAAATCAAAGCATAGAACAAACACTGTTTTGATATGGCTTTGAAGATGATAACAGCTTCTAGCAGAGTAAAAGGCAGCTTTGGGTTTGCGAGAAAACCGTGATTGACGTGACTCCCAGCCCAAGGAAGTTTACCTTATAGTAAGCGATTGATGAGAAGTTCTCATCCAGTGTTTTTCTTCATTTTGAGGGAAGCTGCCTAAATAGAATAGATCTTAGACATCTAGAACTGCTACTCGTGATATAACATGCATTCTTAGAAGCAGCAACATCTTTTGATTCAAATGGGCCTAAGCAGGATCCAGATGTGTATAGGAGAGTTAGAGGAGGCCCACAGGTTAGAACTTTTCCTCCGTGGTAGATAAACTTCATGTAATGTGGTCCTCACATGGAATGGTATTAATGAATACTCTTAAGTAGTAAAATAATGGTCACAACCAAGGAGATATTTAACTTGTGATTATTTTTTGTTGTTCTCCCTCTTCTTCTACTTTTCTCCCCCCCACTCTTCTTTTTCTTTTTTAGACCTTGAAATTTTTAGTCTTGGTAATGGAAATGTTGGTCTGTACACCCACTACCTTAAAATATTAAAATACACTCCCTTAAAATAACTTAATCACAATCTTCCTGTATTTTTGTGAATCTAGTTTCAAATCACCAGACTTCTCACCCTTTTCTTTGGTTTTGTTTTTTTTTGTTGTTATATTCTTGAGGAATTGGATTCAAATTATTTTGTGTAGACTCAAACTTGTTTTACATTCTTTTTCATATTTTATGGAGAAATTAATTTTAAGGTTTTGAACTAATAAGCAAAGTATAACAACACCAGCGAGTATTTAAAATCCCAAAGAAATATTAGCACCACAAATTATCGTGTGAAATAGCGACATTGTAGTAGAGATAAACAGTTTGGGCAACATTTAGTATTATTGTCAGAAATTGGCTAGATGTTCTCGAATTCTGTTCTCTTTGGCACATTGGAATACATTTCTCAAACTCTTCTGCAATCAGACTGGGGCCATGTGAGTCATTTCTGGCCAATGCATTATAAGTGAAAGTAATGTATGCTCCTTCCAGGCTTGGAAGGAAAATTCTGTGGTGATATCCTAAGTCTTACCGTCTCCTAACTAAACAACTGTTTTACAATTAAAGTTTCCTTAGAACACAGCTATGCCTAGTTGTTTGCAAATATCTATGACTGCTTTTATGCTACAATGACAGGTTGAGTATTGCAACAGACATCCTATAATAGGAAAGCATGAAATATTTTCTATCTGACTCATTACATTAAAAAAAAAGCTTGCTGACTTAAATATTAGAAAGGGGCTTAAAGACTGACGTCTGTATTTAGAAGAAAGAAGAGAGTTAGTGGTGTTAAGGGAGACATTTAGGAAATTTATGACTTGGAATGCGAATGATCCATGGTGTGGCCATACATCTGAGTTGCTAAAGTGGTATAAAGTAAATTGATGTAATGGGAATGTATAAAGATATGTCTTCACATATGTGAGTAGAGCTCACCCTGCCAATATGGATTACATATGTAATCACATCTTTTTTTTTTTTCAATTAATTCTCACAGCCCACAATGCCCTATGAGCAATATGCCCATTCTACCACTTTCTTCAGACTTCTCTACCACCTCAAATAGGGCAAAGTTTCTATCAGCTTATTCACAGTGAAAGCAACAATTCTGTGATTGCCAAACCGAAAGAGAAGTAGGATCTTAATTGGTTGACCACTGTTGTTACTTTTTACAGTCACATGAGGGAGCTTTTGGAGACTCATCCCACACAGATCAATGGGTGTTATTTGTTAATACTGCTGGCATCATACGTTCTTGCAACCACGAATTGTGATTCTGGGCTGAATACTGAAGATGCAATTTATTTTAACATACGTGTAAGTTCAGCTGTGTTCTTCTTGAGCAAGTAGTCTAGGAGAGCTTTTAACATTAGCCATAAACTGGATTAAAATCATTTCCAATCAACAAACTCTTAGACTGTATTTTGTATTAATGGGAAATCACCTGTCTAGATTCTCTGCTTATCGACCAAATTTTTGTTTTAGAGACTCATTCCAATTTCATGCTTTGTACCTTGGCCAGAATGTCCCTAAAGTCATTATGCAAATAGGTTCATTCTCTCACCCTGAGCTCTGCATAGAGGTGGATTTTGCTAAATCACATGGAAAAAAAAAATCTTGTTTCAACCTAATCCCAGGACTATGAGTTTCTACTTGCCCCATATTTGCATAACTGAAAGGGTCACACAAATGACCCAGGGCAGGACAAAGAAGATCTGCACTATGATGACCTTCCATTTCTGCAAATTCAAAGAGCAGCTGGCAGCCTCTCCTTGTCATATAGAGTCAAAACCACCATAACAATTACAACAGTGAAAATATACCTTTTGGCAAAAAGTGGGTATGTGTGTGTATATGTGTGTGGATACATGTGTATATCTGTAATATACGAACACGCTATACATGCAAATACATGCAGATTTCATCAGTAAAATAATTTGAAATACATATAGTAACAATTTTATTAAGAAACACAAATAGTACTTTAAAATTTATATTTAAAAAAAAGAAGTACCTTGCTGTACACCTTTCTAATTCCCAGCTCTGCTACCTCAGCTTTTATTTCTAACTTTTGCTATTATATTATCAAATAATAAACTTATAATTCAATTCTTGATTTATCAAATTTTAAATAATCTATTAATTTTACCTTTTGGTAATTTCACCATTTTATCTTATTTTCCCTTTGCAGTTCTCCCAGGAGATTACTACAACTTGGGATTCATAGAAGTCAGTTGTGCATGTTTATGGTGATATTAATGTAATGCACTCCCAAATGGAGATTTATACTCTTTCAAAATCACTCTTGATTTTTATTGGATTAATCATGACAATGTTTTCCATTTTGCCTTAAGTAGTTTTCTACTTAACTACTAAAGAAGATGTTCCACCAACTATTTCAAATGCCCAATACTAATTTTTGAGAACTTGATCATATTGCATAATCAATCAGTTATATATATTTTTTCTTCCAACAGTCTCTTAACTCCTGCCTCATCTAATCTAACCAGGTTGCTTCTAAATTTAGACCATAACTGTCATCTTAACACTTCGCTTTTCTCTGCTCTGTGTTGGCTTTTCTGTTTCTTGAATCTGTTGTCCTTCTCTTTGTTTACTACTCATTTTCTTAGAGCAGCTTCTTTAGCACTTGCCAAGAAAAAGAGACCACCTTATATTTTTAAAAAGTTTTAATTCTGTGCTTATACTTGATTGATCATTAATCTAAATATAGAATTCTGAGATAAAATATTTTCTTTAATAATTTCAAAGATATTCCTTCATAGTAGACTAGCAAAAAGTTTACTTTTGAGAATTCTGATGCCATTTTTATTCCATTTTTAATTGCCATTCTATGCATGTGACCTCTGATTCTCTCTCTCTGTTTCTGTCTCTTAGCTTGTCTCTCTTTATGTTCCCTTTCTTTTCTTCCTATACCTTCCACCTTTGGATTCTTTAAGTACATCCTCTCATTTTTATTACTGAATCTTTCAAAACACAAAAAGAATCCTATAATGAACCCTTACATACCCATCTTCCAGCTTTAAATCCTAGGCCGATCTTACTTCCTCCCTCCATACTTCTCTTAATGCTGCATACCCACAATGCACATTGAGGTATTTTCGAGCCAATTCTTGCCTTTATAACATTTCATCCACTAGTGTGTATCTCTAAAGTACAAGGATTCTTTCTTCCTTATATATTTTTATTTTTGTTTTTTGGGAACCGAGAAGTCTGAGGACCCAACCATTTAGTATTTAAACACTTAATCAATCCCAGTGAACAAATCTGAAAGTAGATAGGCCAAGGCACACTTGGCAGTTTTACAAATCATCAGGGACTCAGAGCTGGTTCTTGTCCTGTCGCTTCAGTCCAGTTTGGAGGTTCAGACTATTCTGTAAAAGCTGATTGTTTTGTGTGCCTCCCTGCCTAAGCACATTCTCAGTACATTCTCTTTAAGGCATAGAAGTTATCCCCATTGTCCAGAACAGCTGAGACAAGTTCTAAATTAACCTGTATTCCAAGCAGGATGAAGGCAAAAAAGGGAAGAAAAGTCTAACATCTTCCTTTTGAGGAGACTTCTCAGAAGTACAACAAACATTTCTGTTACATTTCACTGACTAAACATAGTGAATTGACCAGAACTAACTGCAAGGGAAGGTGGAAGTTAGATAGATAAATGATAGATAGATAGACAGATAGGTACATTTGATAATTTAAGTACTTAGACACATATACATGGAGAGATATGGCTGTATATGTATAATACCCATTTAGTAATACATATTTAATATGTATAAACTTCAATGGTCAAATGTCCGTTAACTGGAAGTACACTAAGTGAATTTTTATATATTTTTAACAATTGTATTTTCACAGTTTTTAATAAATCTCTATATGTTGACTCTAAATTCAACTTAAGTAATTTCTTCTGTGCTCTTTTATTTCAAAAAGATATTACAACACCAAATGCATAATTAAAATGTCTTAAGTCTGGAGGCTGTCAATCAAATCAACTTCTTCCTTTCCCTACTTTTTCACACACTATTTATGCTAACTGGTGTCAACTCTATATTGAGATAACAAAGTTAGTTAAATGTTTATGTTGATACCTTGAATGTATAAAATTATAAACTTATTTTTCCATGGGGAACTTGCAATTGTCTTAAAAATTTGGAAAATGTCAATCAGCATTGATAGCATTTCAGTGTCTGCTCAAGCTTTTATGAATCCTGACTCAAACAATTGAGAATTCTCAATTTTATGATACTTTACTGAAGACACAAGAGAAGATGCTTGGCCCATATTTCTCCTTCTAATTTCACATTTTAGTCCCAGAGCCTCAATAGACTGAAACATAACTTAAAATTATTCATGATCACTTAGGAATGCTTAGTAACAAAGGCAGTGTACAGCAATTGGAAATAGGGCAAGTTCTTTAAAGCTAACACCTGCCTTTTCAAATAAAACAGAGAAAGAGATAGCTGCAATGCAATTTCAGAAGAGAACACACGAAAATCAATGCCTAGTTGCTGGAGCCCACGTAAAGATAAGAATTTCCCCCAAAATGAATTTCTATGAATCTAAGACATTAGAAACATTTTTTTCCTTATGCTTAGCTGGATAATTATTATAAATAAGTCCCTACCCAAACTGAACAAATTCTTTGTATGTCTATTTTTTTTCTTTTCATTAGTGTCAAGTTTTCACAGATTGACTACAGTTCTCATACTTAATGGTTGATTTTGATACTAGCAAAATATATAAACCAAAGTGATAGAAATCATGTTAATTATGTTACAAACAAAGAGCATCAGGAGCTAAGGTCCAAGTTTCAAGATTTAATAAGACCTCATCTTTATCAGCTATAGATTAATAGCAATTTAACATAAATAGCTTTCTAAATTTATTTCTTAAATTTTTATTTATTTATTTTTTAGTTTTCTACATTTAGCTTAATATGTAAAGGTGTTTTAAACTTAAGTAAGGCAATAAATAAAATGCTACATATTTACTCTTTTTACTTTTTAATTTAGAAAATTCCCAAAGTATCACCTGCCCTCATACATGCATAGCCTCCCTTATTACGACCATCTCCCACCAGAGTAGAACATTTGTTATAGCTGAACAATCTACATTGACACAGCATAATTACCTGAAGTCTTTAGTTTATATCGGGTTCATTCTTGGTATTTATACATTCTATGGGTTTGAACAAGTGTATAATGATGTGTATCCAACATTATAGCATCATAAAGAGTATTTTCACTATCCTGAAAATTCTCTGTGCTCCTCCTATTTATCTTTTTTCCCCTCCCTCCACCAAAATCCTGGAAACCACTGATCTTTTTATTATCTCCATAGTTTTGCCTTTTCCAGAAAGTCATATAGTTGAAATCATACTGTATGTAGCCTTGGCAGATTGGGTTCTTTCATTTGGTAATATGCATTTAAATTCCCTCCATGTCTTTTCATGGCTTGATAATTCATTTCTTTTTATCACTGAATAACATTCCACTGTCTGGATATACCATAGTCTATTTATTCCTTCACTTACTGAAGGACATTTTGGTTGCTTCCAAGTTTTGGCAATTGTCAAGAAGCTTCAAAAAATATCCACGTGCAGGTTTTTTGTGTACTCATGTTTTCAACTCCTTTGGGTAAATACCAAGGAGCATAATTACTGAATCATTGGATAAGAATATCTTCAGTTATGTGAGAAATCACTAAACAAAGTCACTGTACCATTTTTACAATCCCACCACTGCATTCCACATTCTTACCTGGATTTGGTGTTGTCAGTATCCCATATTTTGGTGATTCTACTAGGTATGCAGTGATACCCTATTTTTTTTAAATTTGCATATCCCTAATAACATGAGATGTGGAATAACTTTCAAAGGCTTATTTGCCATCTGTAACTCTTTGATGAGGTATGAAATAAGATTTTTGGCCCAATTTTAAAATTGGGCTCCATGTTTTCTTTTTTAAGATTTTATTTATTTATTTGGGGTGGGGGAAAAAGCACAAGCAGGGGGGAAGGACAGAGGGAAGAGCAGGCTCATACAGAGTAGGGAGTACAATAGGCTCAGTCCCAAGATCCTGGGACCATGACCTGAGCTGAAGGCAGATGCCCAACCAACTGAGCCACATAGGCTTCCCAGGGTGCTATGTTTTCTTATTTTTGAGTTTTAAGTATTTTTAACCTTGGATAATAGTCCTTTATCAGATGTGAACTTTGCAAATATTTTCTGTTAGTCTGTGGTTTTTTTCTTTCTTTTGACATTACCTTATACAGACAGAACTTTTTAATTTCAGTGAAGTTCAACTAATCAATTACTTTCCCATGCATCATGGTTTTGATATTATATCTAAAATGTCATGGCCATATCCAAGGTCATCTAGGTTTTCTTCTATATATGTTGCAGGAATTTTATAGTTTTGTGTTGTACACTAAGTCTATGATCCATTTTAGTTAATTTTTATAAAGAGCCTAAAATCCATTATCTAGATTCATTTTTTGATATGTGATGTCCAATTGTTTCAGTACCTTTTTTTTTTTAATTTTTTAGAAAAGATTAACTTTGTTTCATTGTATTGCCTTTGCTTCTTTGTCAAAGATCAGTTGACTATGTTTGTGTGTCTATTTCTGGGCTCTCTATTTTGATCCACTGGCCTATTTGTCTATTCTTTCTCAAATATCACACAGTGTTGTTTACTGCAACTTTCTAGTAACTCTTGAAGCTGGCTAGTATCAATACTTGAACTTGTTCTTCAGTTTTGTGTTTGTTATTCTGGGCCTTTTGCATCTCCATATACACTTTAGAATTAATTTTTTGACATATACAAAATAACTTTCAGGGTTTTGATTGAGATTGTACTAAATCTGTAGATCAAGTTGGAAGAACTGATGTCTTGACAATATTAATGTCTTTTTATCCATGAACATGGAATATCTCTCCATTTATTTAGTTCCCCTTCGATTTCATTCATCAGACTTTTACAGTTTTCTTCATATCGATCTTATACAGATTTTCTCAGATAATACTGAATTATTACATTTGGGGAGTGCTGCTGTAAATAGTATTATATTTTTATTCAAATTTTACTTGTTCCATTGTTGATATACAAAAGAGTGATTGACTTTGCATATTAGCCTATATCTTCTCAACCTTGCTATAATCTCTTATTGGTTTCAGGAGTTACTGTTGTTGCTGTTGTTGATTGTTTCCAATTTTCTACATAGATGGTCATATAATCTAAGAACAGAGGCAGTTTTAATTCTTCCTTCCCAATTTGCATGTCTTTGATTAATTAATTTCTTCTTCTTCTCCTTCTTCTTCTTTTCTTTCAAACTAATTGCATTAGCAACTTCCAGTATGGTGCTGAAAATGAGTGGTAAGAGGGGACACTCTTGCCTTGTTCTTGATCTTAGTAAGAAAGGTCTGATTTTCTCATAATTAAATATATTTGCTTTTTATATTTTATAACACCATAGTTTATTTTTCACACTTACTATGTTCTTATTAGTTCCCACCTTATATTCATAATACCAGTTGATCTAAGAAAGGGCTTGCTGGAGATTTTCTCATGCTTGGAATAGAATTAGAACATGATATGGATCTATTTAATACTCTTCTGGAAAGTAGTACCAGTTTGTTTGTTACAGTTACTTTTCACTAGTTTCATTTTAACAATTTCATAGACTTTAATGCCCATATTTTGCTTATTCTGCCACTTCCTGAAGAGAAGATATTTCCTTTTTTATGAGATCAATGAAATATAACCATATTTTCAAGTGATGGCATTTATAGAACACAAATGAAATATACCACCATCCCACCATTGACATGTAACTGAATAATAATGATGTCTTATAATGTTCACGCTTTCTTCACTACTATATAATTGTCCTTTTGTGTGCTCTGGAATTTCTGGTTCCAAAAGGCAGGCCCTAAAATATTTTTGCTTCTCTGATGGAATGATAAAATATGTTGTAGGTCATTAAAATTTTGAAAAAAAAATAGTAAATTACTTAGTAGACCAATGGTAACTTACTTAGTAGGTCCACAAAGTAATTTTTAGATGCTTCAAGAATATAGATTTCATAGTCAAATAAGCTTAGAAAAAAATGTATCTTAAATCTCAGAATTGTTCTTTTCTTTTTTTTCACAAAGTACATTATTACAATCAAAACCTTTGAAAAATATAGCAGTATTTTTTTTTAAGATTTTTATTTATTTGTTAGAGAGAGAGAGAGAGAGCACAGGCAGACAGAGGCAGAGGGAGAAGCAGGCTCCCTGCCAGGCAAGGAGCCCGATGTGGGATTCAATCCCAGGACGCTGGGATCATGACCTGAGCCAAAGGCAGCTGATTAACCAACTGAGCCACCCAGGCGTCCCTGAGTAACTCATTCTTATATTACAAGGAGAAAGACAAAGACAGAGAGACTGAAAGACAGAGACAGAGAGACATATAATAGAATGATAAAAAGACTGACTTTACCATACCACTTGCTTTAAAAAGAGAAGAGCTTCATTTGTTTTGGTTTGTTTTCTATTTCTATTAGCAGTTTAGCATAATAAAGAATTTTCTGTATTTATCCTGCTTAATAATATGAAAGCCTAAAAATCATTTATTTTCTTAAAATTCAATTAGAAATTCAAAGGTTACCTCTTACTTGTATGGTAAGACATAATAATTTACCTACCTATTTCTTTGAATTATGTTCAAGCACTATGGAAATGGATCTTTGAAATATCATTAGCTGTTCTCAGAAAAAAAAATTAATTAAAATAGATAAAATGATTCTACTAATTTTTCTTACTTATGTATTCAATTCTTTAGCTTAAATTAAGAAGCTCAATATTTAAAGAATATGTAAATAGTATTCCCTTACTTGACTCTATGTTCTACACCTTAACTATATGCATCTAGCCATTTTACAAATTTTCTCCTTTTGATGTCTTCTACATCATAATTTTGGACTAATTCAGGACATGAATGTATGAATATTTTTAATGTCAATCATAGCCAATATTTTTAGCAGTATAGTTGTATTGCCTTTTAAGTATATGTTCAAGTTAAAGTTGTTTATCAAGTGCCAATTAGTATATCACATAAAGAATTGTTTTAAAAAGTTATTAATTAAAGGATAGGTATCCTCAATGAATAGATTTGCATGCTAAATAGGTAACCTATATTGTTCTATATAATTAGTAATTGATATATATGTTGTATAAATTTTACTATTTAAAGAAAACAAAAATGAACACTCTTGCAACAGTTGAATTCAGGGGATTGATCTCTTGGCTTATTTAGATTTCAGGTTATTTAACCTCAAATAGCTTCCCTAATCTCAGAGTTACCAGCAGATACCTAATACTTACTACACAAAGCCCCCCCCCCACACACAATGCAGTTTAAGTCAGAATTACTGCCAATTTGCTGATGACAGCTACAAGAGTTGATCACTCCTTATTTTAAAAGTAGAGTTAAAATGAAAATTTTATGGAAAAAAATTTGGTATCTTTAACATGGTAGAGAATTTAAGGATGGGTTAAGCAATCTTAGAAATAGAAATAACTGTATGATGAAAACTGTATCAATAAAAGGTGAAAATAAACAAAAGCTGTAGAACTGTCCTTCAAAGATTTGTCATCTCTCAGGTGACTTTTCAGAGGAACAAGCTGTGTATCTGCCTGGTAAAGAACTTAACCTTGCCCAAAATGACATCCGGACTTTGCCCTCAGCTCCAGCATGATAATCCTTATTTGCCTGAGGGTCTTTGGCTAGCCCGAGAGTAACAATGTAATTTGTGGTGAAGGTTTTGGGCCACATGGTATCAGTTGACCTGAGAGTGGGGTCAACCACAGGAAATCACTCAGTCATGCCTATGTCATGAAGAAGAACTCCATACACCAGGGTTTAGGTGAGCTTCAGTGGTTCACGATACTCTATATGTATTATGACATATTCATGGTGGGAAATTAATGTGTTCCAACTCCATGGGAAGAAGGCAATGAAAGCTCCATGTTTTCCCATACTATGCCCTGTGCACATCTTCTTTTGGTGGATTTTAATCTGTACCTTTTCTTTGTAATAAACTATGAGTGTAGCTTCCAATGAGTTCTGGGAATCCACTAGCAAATTATCAAAAAAAAGAATTGTTAGGGGACCCTCCCAAACTTGCGGTAATCTTACATGGACTCTAACTGTTCAGTAGATCTAACTTTCCCAGTTCATGTTGAAGTAAGAATGTGCAAACTTGTATAGACACTGCTTGCTTTAACTCTGGAGCTGGCAAAATTCTTCACAATACATATGAATGTTTTAAAATATGACAGGTGTTTTAAAAACTCATTTATATAAATTAACGTCAATAAAATTAAACTGACAAAAAAGTGGTCTTTCATAATACATAAATCTGTCAAATAATCACAGAAAATAGGAATCATAGATTTGTTAACTTGCTGGGTTTGGTGACTGTATACTTTGGCATTAGACAAGCTAGCGGCTGCAAGAGGGTCTACAGTCTCACCATGTCCTAACTGGGGGCGGAGGGGACACTCACTAATTCTAATTATATAGGAAAATGACTCTTGTAAACACAAATGTACTGTAAGGGACCTCACTAATTAGAGTATTGTCAGTATATATGACAGAAATTTCTTTATGCTACTAATCAGCAATTAGGGAGTTCCTATTGAATGTAAAAGGGAGATTGGTCAAGCTACAGAAGTGTAGAGTGAACACATTCTGTTTTGGGTATGTCCTGTAATGGAAAAGATGTGTCATAACCATGATTCTACAGGACAGGTAACTTCATGTCCTAGAAACATAGAACAGGTCTTCTTTTAACTAACAGCAGGATAGATATATCCTCATCCTATCTGTTATCTTATGCCCGAGTCATTTTCTCAAGCAGATACTAATTCTCTCATTTTATTGTGACAGAAAATGTATAAAAGAGGGGTGCCTGGGTGGCTCAGTGGGTTAAAGCCTCTGCCTTCAGCTCAGGTCATGATCCCAGCATCCTGGGATGGAGCCCCTCATCGGGCTCTCTGCTCAGCAGGGAGCCTGCTTCCCTTTCTCTCTGCCTGCCTCTGTGCCTACTTGTGATCTCTGTCTGTCAAATAAATAAAAAAAAATCTTAAAAAAAAAAGAAAATGTATAAAAGATAAATATTGAATTCCTCAGAATATTTTTTCAACCAGTAGCCCAATGTCCTTAATAATGGCTCTAATTTTGATGAAACACTATGTGGAAGTGCCCCAATTTTTTGTATAAAACAAAATCTACTTTTCTATAGGAATAATATCAGTGGACTCAATTACAAAAATCTGTGGGAAAAGACTCCTTCCTTCTTTAAAATCTTCAAAACATTTTCTAAATATGTGTGTATGCATGTGACATAGAATTTCATCTGTACCACATATCATGTTTAGTTAACATTATTATTGATAATCTATTTAGGGTTATTTAGGATTAAGATTATTAGTAAGGATAACACATGGGAGAAAATGTTGTTTCTCCTGCTTTTGGTGTCTTATGGGTACCTGCCTGTTGTTTATTATTATACTTGGGAGTTTTTTGTTTGCTTTTTTAACTCTACTTTAGAGGTAAGCAGACATATCTAAGGAAAAACTGGAACTTAAACTAATAGTTGATAGACTAGGTTATGCTGCGTTAATAAACAATGCAGATTCCCAATGGCTTAATAAATGCAAAGTTACTTTTCATTCAGGCTACATGTCCAAAGAACATCAGTGCAAAAATGTGGGCATCAAGTACCCAACGTGATGAAGTCTCCACCATGCTGAATGATACCATCTGGACCACAAGCCACCTGCATAATAGATGTGTTAATAGAAAGAAGATTTTCTTGTTATCAACCATCAATGTCTTATACATAACAGAAAGGAAAATGTGGTTCTTTACTTCTTTTTATCACAGAACTCTAAGACAAATTTTTCTTACCATCTATCAGTCAGTACAGAAAAGTTGTACAGTACAAACTATGCAAGTTAAAAAAAATCACTTCCAGTGTGTAATAACTTGGCATTCAAATCAAACTGGGACATTGCAAGAGGCAGAATTTTGTGATCTTTCAAGGGAGGACCAGAATCCTTGGAGGGGTACTGACTATTATTATCAAAGTAGTCAAAAAATATAGACAAGAGAGGATGGGGTTGGGTTATAAATTTCTAAATCAAGCATGTATATTGGTGATTTGGGGGGGATATTATAGGTATGTTATCTTTTCTCACTTTCTTTAAAATGTATATTTATAAATCATGTTACTGTCACTTCACATCGTCTCATGTGTTCTAATAATCAGGACAGAAATGAACTCCAGAACAAAGTGAAAAGTCTTGCTCATGAAACCTTAAGTTGGCCTGAAATTCCAGAGGTCTACTAAACTGAATGCTTTGATGATTTCTCCTATCCTTTACATTATTCACAGATGACTTTCACTCTGAATGGGGTACAAAAGAGATTGTAGGGTTATTTGAACAATGTTTGCTTTCACTATTGGATTGTATTGTGAGACCATAACAATGTCTGAACTGTTTCCCATTTTATCTCAAATGTCTAATGTATGTTGCACATGAAGTTAATTCTCAATAAATATCTTATGACTGAATAATTTAAAAATGAATGTTTACATGAAGTTTTAAAATTTAGGGAAAGTGAAAAAATGGAATGTTTCAAATCAGGTGAATAACATATCTTTTAAAAGTAGACCTAGAAAAGTGCTGTTAAAACCCAGATTTATCAAAAGGAGAAATATAAAACTTTTAAATAAAGGACAGTAAAACATTTTAACTAGTATGTTATACACTGTGATTTTCTGCAAAACATAAATATATGAAATACTGACTTTCAGATTCACATTTTGTCCAATTAAAGAGATTCTTCAATCATATTTGGTCAAGTTTTAATTATGTGTCTGAACAGTTTGTTATGGAGAAAATTATATATTTTTTCCAATATAATTGTCTGAAATGTAAAAATTTGAATTACTAGGATGACTATTTTATATAAGTTTCCTTAGAGTCTCATCGAAAGTAACTTTCTCAGAAAGTCTCCATCAAAAATAATTTTCTACCCCATGTAAGTCTTATATCTTCCTTTTAACTCTCTCTGCTATATGGAGGATTGGATAAATAAGTATAAGTGAAACACACATAGCCCAAACATAATTTTAGCAATTAGCTTCAAATTCTTCCACTACCAATTTTTACAGGAAGTCTTGCAAGTAATAATATCTACTGATTTAAGTTTTCACACCTTTTTCCTTTCCCTGCCAGTCTCACTAACAAGCAGAGAAGAGAAATACTAACAAGGTGATAACTGTCCAAAATGTGGACAGCAGGAAGAAGAAGAAGGGGAAACAAAAGCCTTGAATAATTGACAACTCAGATAATCAGCCCCCACCTAATTACAACCTCACTATGTATTCTCATGTAATTTAAAAACAAGTCACATTATTATCAATAGAATTGATTTAGGTATAAAAATGAATATTGGCATGTTACAATTGCAATAATTTATGTTTACATGTATAAATTTCTCTATATAATTTGAATATTATATTTTTTCTTCCAAAAGATTTAGTGCCCACTGACTGTTGTATAAAAGTTAAGCTAAGGTAATCTGTAATCTTTCCTTGCATTTAACAAGAAGTACATGAAAGATATTTAACAATCTTGCTATTTTGGCAGAAACTCAAAACAAACATATGTAACAGTTTTCAAGAGAAATATCAAGCAGGCAGTGCCAAATCAAGGCATTATATTTAGTTTGCTGTAAATAATATGGTGTTTGCACATACTCCATTCTGAAACTAGTCCTGTGTACTTTTTTAAATTAGCAGAATACTGGACAACACCTTTCTTGGAAAACAATGATAAATCATTTTCTGATTGAAAATCATTGCCAAGGTAAATGTGTCTTTTCAGATTAGAGCTAACCAAAAATAGTGCTGCATAAATAAAAATACTTAAATTATTGAGTAAAAATTATCCATGACATAAATATGTGAAAATCACAGTGCCTTAGAAATAGTCTGCTCCTATGCTTATCCAAAATATCAGCTGAGGTATATTTGTGAGAAATAATATTTCATATGTAAAATGAAAAACTCATTTGTTCAATAAGAGAATCTGCTTTGAAAAAAAGTAGAATGAGGAATTTCTTTCTTCCACCAATGAAAAATCTATTTACCCAACATTTGGGTATTTATTTACATGGGGAGAAAGGTGGATTTTTAGGACATGGAGGAGTCCATTCATGTGGAATTATTCTAAGATTCTATACAAATATTCATAGAATTTTCTCAAATTAATGCATGATTAAAGATTGGAGGTATGCTGAGGACAGGCTAAGAAAAGACAAATAAAGAGAGGACTTAGCACTGAACCTTTAGAAACTATGTAACAGAATGCCCAGATGGATAACCTATGTGTATTTAATTCAATTGGAGAGAGAACACATAACTCAGGAGAGAGAAGAAAGTAGGGACAAAAGTGAAAATTTGGTGGCGATGGGAGATTTCTTCAGTCCACTCTCCTAATAATCTCTTTTGCTGAGTGAAGCATATTTAAAATTTTCCCTAATAATAGTGCACACCTTTCCCAACCCCGTACTCTTATTTTCTTCTAAATTTAGCATCTCTCTTACATTAAGAAGTCACATAGAATCTCTCTCATAGAGCATATTCTCAGTAAGTTTTCCTTGCTTTCTTTTCATCTGATATGCTCAAAGCACAAAGTACATATTGTGCCATTCTTTAAAAGGAATATAGTCAACTGAGCACATTTAGAGGACAATTACTATGATAGAAATTTGTTCTTGTTAGATACTCAGCATCAGATTTATCTTTATAGTGCAAAAAGATTTAAAGTGGAAATTTTGGCATGAATGATAAGACATAAAGTGAGATATTAGGCAGCAGGAGAATGTTCCAAAGAAAATGTATGAGAATAGGTTAGAAGTTCTTATGCTTTGAAATTTCATTAAGGATATTAAAGATAGGGACTCCTGAGTGGCTCAGTGGGTTAAAGCTTCAGGTCAGGTCATGATCCCAGAGTCCTAGGATCGAGCCTCACACTGGGCTTTCTGCTCAGCAGGGAGCCTACTTCTCCCTCTCTCTCTGCCTGCCTCTCTGCCTATTTGTGATCTGTCAAATACATAAATAAAATCTTTAAAAAAAAGGATACTAAAGATATGTAAAGATTTTTAAAAATGATTTTGTGTAAACTTTATGTTTCCTTCTCACAAAGGAGAAAAAAATATATTTGCCTAGTTATCACCTTAAATCTGAGAGAATTCAGTGAGACTATTCAGCTCAATATGAACCTCTAATGGTATTGGAAGATACAGAATGGGCTGTTTTATGACTCCTTTTCATAAAAGTGAAAATCAAAAGTTGGGCCATCTAATTTTGATTGACAAACCAACAAACAAAAAAAGTAGTGGTTGTTTTTGGGTGGCTTGCATTTCCAGATTTTATCAGAAAATGTGTTGTGCGTTTTTGCCCTGGACGAGATGGAGACCACATAAGAAGGAGAATGAGAGCATGGGGATTTCTTGGGTCCTGTCTACCTAGTCATGTCCCTCCTCAATCTCAGTACTTACAGGATTCTACACAAGGCCATGAGTATATGTTGAGAAAAACACGTATTCTAAGAATATGCATAACTCACAAATGCACTTACATCTTCAGGACCTTTTGGAATATGGCTGGAAAATTGTGAAAATTCATCAAAGACTCCCAGCTATTGAGGAAACTCCTAGTAATCAGTTGGCTAAAATGTCCCAAATTGTTGAAGTCACTAAGAATCCTTCTGCAAACACATTTGAGTTGTCTCAGTGGTTCACAAAAAATGTGGTCAATAACAGAGATAGTGGTAGGGTAATAACTTTTTTTTTCACCTGCGTTCAGCCTCATGAACTTAAAATTTAGTAGCTAGCAATAGAGACTCATGTAATAATGATAAAAGATCCAGTTTCAGCAACGGATAAAGGCCTAAAGGATCAAACATATTCTATGAACCAGTGACCCATACATTGTGATAATTTTTACATTGCAAAATTCATGACTCAAGGAAACAAAAAGTTAAAGCTGGGAAAACATCTACCGTTGTATCTAATGACTGACATAAAAAATTGTTTCTTGTCTATGACTTCAGGTTTTTTTATGTTAAAAAAGCGTTGGAAAAAAAAAAAAGCGTTGGATAAATAAAAGCTATTTATAAAGGAAACTTATTCTATCAATAGGATATTTCTAGTGTTTCATGCCAGTAGGCTAATAAGCAAAATAAGCAGTTATATTGGTTGGAGTCATTCAAGATTAAAAGTCTCCTAACAACAGTGCAGGAGTGGTTATAGTTTAAAACAGGAGGTCATAGAGCCACTTCGACTGCAACAATTACTATGGTATCAGTTATAAGAAAACTGCAGAAACCCTATATGGACTATACAATTAAGGGATCACCTAATAATACTAATGGGTAAAGAGCCCAAACCAACTAAGCCTCTAACATGATCAGCTGTAGAAATAGAGTCTGCCTGAAGAAAATATCGGGGTGCAGGTCAATCTCAATGCAGCAGCAACTCTCCTTTAAGCTGTGCCCCCGGCAACTCAGAAGCTAATCTCTTATCCTCAAGATAGCCCTGAAGATAATGAGAACACCTTACTATCTTCCAAAATGTACACAACTTCAAGGAGACACAACCAGCTTTTAATGTGATCATAGTGAAAACCCTCTTACTAAAATTGAGATGTATTATGTGCTACTCTCTCTCTTTCTTGTATGAGTAAGGGGGGTTACCTATAGCACATCAGCATCTATTTCTTTAAGACATGTATTTTTGTGGGTTTTTTCCTGTAAAATGTATTTTTAAAGATTTATTTATTTGAGAAAGAAAAAGAGAGAGAGAGCACAAGCAGGGAAGGGGTAGAGAAGGAGAGATAATCTCAGCCAGATGGAGGGTTGGACCTCAGGATCCTGAGATCATGACCTGAGCCAAAATCAAGTGTTGAATGTTTAACTGACTGAGCCACCCGGGCACTCCTAAAATGCATTTTTAAAAGTCTATTTGATAGTTAAAAGTCTTCTTATGAGAGTTAAATGACATACTATGGAAAATTCCATACTATTAATAAGTTTTACAAGCTTTCGGTTCATTTTTTCATTTACTCCTGTTTCTTCATCATTCATTCAACAAATGCTATTAATTTTCTTCTATGTTCCTTGTATTTTTCAGGTATTGCGAATAGAGCAGTAACCAAAATAAAATTCCTCTGGGGCACCTGGGTGACTCAGTCAGTTAAGCAACTGCCTTCAGCTCAGGTTGTGATCCCAGGGTCCTGGGATGGGGCCCCACACTGGGTTCTCTGCTCAGTGAGGAGTCTGCTTCTCCCTCTTCCTCTGCCTCTCCCAGCAACCTACGAGCTCTTTCTCTCTTTCTCCCACTCTCCCTCAAATATGTAAATAAAACCTTTAAAAGATAAAAGTAAATAAAATTCCTGTGTTCATGGACTTGTATTTCTAATGGTTTTGTGAGACAGAAAATAAGTAAATAAATAAGAAAAGCATAGTGTGGCAGATACTAGTGAGTATTTTGAAGTCAAAGCAGGATAATAGTATAGAACAGGGGTGGTGATTACGATAGATAGTGTGGTCAGCAAAGTGTTCTTAGAAGTCTAACATTAGAGCAGAGACCTAAAGGAGGTATAAGATTAACTCATAGCACATCAAGCAGAAGTCCTAGGCAGAAGGGACAGTAAGTGAATTGACCTGAGGCCGTAGTATGTCTGACTTACTCAAGGAATGACAAAGAAGCTAGTGAGGAGGAGAACGGAGATAGATGAAAGAAATGGCTAACAATAAAACCAGAGATCAGTGGTGGACAGCGGGAAGGAAGATCATATAGGTAGGTCCTTTCAGGCCATGGCAAATATTTTGGGTGTTATTCTTAAATAAATGAGAAGCTTATGGAGAATTTTGAATAAATGTGTGACTTGATATGGCATATATATTAATGTTGTTTACTCTGGTTGCTGTGTTAGGACCAAAATCTTAACCCAACCAGCTGCCTTACAAGTGCCAATGAAGTACTGCAACTACTTTACCATAACTAAGAAAAAAGTACAAATGCAAATACAAAATTTTAGCTTAAGATGCATCTTTACTGAGGTGACTGGGTGGCTCAGTTGGTTAAGCAACTGCTTTCCGCTCAGGTCATGATCTTAAAGTCCCAGAATCGAGTCCCGCATCAGGCTCCCAGCTCAGCAGGGAGTCTGCTTCTCTTTCTGACTCTCCCCCTTCTCGTACTCTCTCTCTCTCTCAATTAAATAAATAAAATCTTTAAAAAAATAAAATACATCTTAACTTACTAAGAATAGCACTCATAAGTATTGTTCCTTCACCCTAAAACTCTGATCCTGATAGGCCTATGACATCACCAACCGCTCAGTGTGCTCTTTGTGGTTTATAGGCCAGGTGATCACAGGATTAGATGGGAAATGGAGGAATGCCCCCCAAATTAGTGAATTGAAATAAATTCTGTGAAATTACAAAAAAAATAAGTCCAATATAGCTAGTTTTCCAGACCCTTACAACAAAGTATATCTTCTACAATACAGCTTTGAAATCCCAAATAAGTTCTGTATATTGAACTTATAAAGTGAAGATTCTAAGAACACTTGTCAGGTTAGTAACCTCTTTAGAAATAGGTTGGAATCTTACCATGCATTGCAACCCATTCTCAAAAACTGAGCTAACAAAAGATTTCTGGACGTTTAGTGTATCTGGAACTATTGTCAATAGTTGTCTCCCAGATGTTCTTTCTGTAAGAGTCCTTGCCAATTATCTCTAATGAATTTTGATGCCTTTGGAAATAGTAATTGATACTAATTATTCAACAGGACCACTAGAAAACTGTTTAATCATAGGGCCATATATCCACATTACAAAAATCTTGCAAGTGCTCTGCTCCACCCCCTCTGCTATTCCTATTCCAGCTAAAAGTATTTAAGTTTATATTTTCACAGGGAAGGGTATTTGTGAAGAAATTTTTTTTTCTAATAAAAATTTAACTTGAATGATTTCTGTAATCTGTTGACTGGGCCTTTAAAAATTGATGTCCCAGGGGCCTGTGAAACTAAATCAGAAGGAAGGAGACCTTACTGCCTTTTAGAATTCCAAAGGTCTGGCCCACAGCTCTATGAGGTCAGGAGGTGGGATTAACCTTTCACATCTTAGTAATGGTTTTAGAAGGACTCTGAAAATTCACAGATGATTAAAAATACCCAACTGACTGGCACTGAGGAACAATGTGCAAAGTAAATTTCATTTGTTTAACAGCTCTATCTAATGGTGCTAGGCCAAGCTACGTCGGTTGCAACCAGCTACCTGATTGGAGATCCCATCCTTCTCCCTCTGTTTATCACTTCCTACCTCACATAATAGATCTGAGAGTATTTTTTTTTCCTTTTCCTTTCTTTCCCAAACTATAAGAGTCTTTGGCATCACCTTGTCCAATTCTGTCATTTTGGGAGGAGCTAACACACAACAAACTGTGTGCCCCACACTTAGAAAACATAGCATACTGGATTCGATTATCTCAAAAACACTGAGACTTATAAAAGTTATATCAACTCTGAATTATCCAAGTTCTAAACTATATGGAAAGATAAGATCTCACATTAGGTTTTCATCAATTAATCTGTATAAATATCCTTTTATTTGTGCATTCACTTAAAGGAAAGTATTCCAGACTGTAAGTCTGAACTTTCTATTCTGTGGATCATACAAATAAAAAATACGATTATAGTATAGTTTTTTTTTAAAGGTGAAATTTTCTTCTAGAAGTTGCTAATAGGTTATAGCATTAAAAAAAAAAAAAAAAGGTTGTATTTGACGTCTCCAAAATTGCCTCCTTTGTTTCCATATAGTAGATCCTAAAGGAAGGGGGAGGCAAAACAAATTACAAAATCAAACCTACCTATTATTAGTGTATGACTCAGCTAAGAGAAGTTATCTGTTTAAAAAATAAGGATCTTAACACATTCCATAATGTACTATAAAATATTTTAATTAGTCGTTATTTTACCAGAGCTCTTCTCAGAGGGTGAATCATAAACATACTCATGGTGATGAGGCCATGGTTATCTCTTCACACCAATATTATAAAAATGCTTACAAAATACATTGGAATGTAATAGCTATTCTCAGTTTCTCATGATTCAACACTGTTTTGTTCAGTCAGTCTGGATTTAACTTCTCTACCCTGGACTGCAGTGGCTACTGACTATGGAGAACATTGGTTTAACTGGGAGTAGGGTCAAGATTGGTGAAGGCATCAAAAGCCACTGTTTTAAAATACATATTTAGCCTTGGAAAATGTGATTTGTCAGCCTAGGAAGGGACTGTGAATTATGCATTTTTGATAAAAGGTGATTTTTATAAATTCTCACATTTACAAATTGAAAAGGAAAATACCCAACAGTGTTAGACAATTCTAGAAACAATAACGATAACATAAGTTCATCAATAATTAAAAATGCATTGAATATTTGCTATTATCTTTTTTTAAAGATTTTTTAAAATTTATTCATTTGACAGACAGAGATCACAAGTAGGCAGAGAGGCAGGCAGAGAGAGAGGAAGGGAAGCAGGCTACCCGCTGAGCAGAGAGCCCAATGCAGGGCTCGATCCCAGGACCCTGAGATCATGACCTGAGCCGAAGGCAGAGGTTTTAACCCACTGAGCCACCCAGGTGCCCCTATTTGCTATTATCTTTTTATCATGGCATTCAAGATGCTACTTCAGACACTCTGTGCAATGAGTTAAATAGTTAATAGTTAATCATTTTTACATCAAAGTATTTTCACCCAACACCATCATGTAGGTATCAGAACCCAGGCATCATGATTTCCTATGTAGTATCTAAATCAACATTATGTTGTTGCTTTAAGATTGATTATATTCAAAATGGAAAAATGGTAATTTAAACTATTTTTGATATAGAGTTTCTTTCCCTATGTCTGTTAAAAACACAACAACCTGCATTAGTTGGGGCAAACAATCACTATCACCACTATATTGCTGTGTCATAAATATATCCTAGCATATAGATTCTCCGGCCCCAACTCAGTTCTATTGTATCAGACTCTCTGGGGAAGGGGCAAGAAAATATTTATTTTTAGAGAGCACCCCTGGTTGTTATAACCAGGCTATTTAGAGACACAATGAACAAGATTATAATTTCCTCAAGAGTGCGAAGGACCAATTGTCCCACATTATGCTATTATTTAATTGGAAAAAATATATATAAGAAATCAAAGAGTATATTCAAGATTGGTTCAATGAAAGAAGGAATTAAGGAGTAGCACACAATTCCATAAATGTTAAACAAATATCTATCCATTACTTTAGTTGGTTTATTTAGTCCCCGATTTCCCAAGCTATGTTTAACATACCAATCAAAGCAAAGAGAAGAAAAGCAGGTCCATGTATGTAACTGTGAAAGGACTGTGCTGGCAGTGAGGCTTTGAGCTGATCTTGGAGCTGAAAGATATAGACTCTTCTACCATTCAGTAGCTTTGGCTTTTGAGGAGTTAGCTGTGCTGAGTAGAAGTCAGAGAAAGACCCAGCAAAGCTGAAAACTGTGCAGAGATTGCATTATTTTGATCAGCACTTAATAGATCAGTTCATTCGTTATGACAGTTTTAGCACTCTGTGTATGTGTGTGTGTGTGTGAATGTGCATGTATTTGTTCACTGATTTGTAGAAAACATTTATTGTTTATCAATACAAGTAGTTTACAACATGAGTTTCCTTTTCTTTAGCTTTGTCTGTATATAATCACTATGAACCTGTGGTCTCTAAGAAATCTGAAAGTTCTTTTTCTTTTTTAAATAATGATATGTTAACACTGTGGTAGGGATTTTCTCAGTTTGTGTAACAGAATACAATGAGAAGATGTGCTGAGATTAAAAAGAAGAATGTGTGCACTTGTGTACATAGGCGCTTTCAAGACTGTCTCCATATGTATGAAGGAAGGAAGTCAGAAAAAAGATAATGAAATAAATTGAAGAAGAAGGGAGAGCCTGTAGGACAAAAGGCAGGTGTATCCCCAGATCATCAAAATGGGGTTCAGGAGATGAAAAATGAGGAGACTGAAGACTGAAGCATGCCACCGAAGCCAGCCCACCTCCCCCGATCTGTCCCTCCAGTTCCATTGATAGACATCATATTGACTTAGCTCCTGCTTTCCCTCTAATGTGATTCCATGTAAGAGATCCAGCACTTCTCATTTTGTGTCTCTTTTTTCTCACTGTCTGATGGCTCTCAAGCCTGCTATGCTGCCATGGGAACCTGAGGAAGACAGTAGGTGCCCATTACATTTATTCCCTTTCATCCTTTTTTGAAAATGAATTAAGTGTTTTCTGTTTAAGTTGGCATGAAAAATGTGTCCTGACTCCAGAGTCCTAAAATTTGTATATTCAGGATGCTTAATTTAACACTGGGAAGCAGGAAATATGCTGCTGCTAACAGTGTCAACCCTGAAAATCATGCTGGCAAATCTTGGTCATTAACAAATATTTATACAGGTATGATTTCTACCAGTAGGTAATGTCTTGTGTTAATGAGAAATAGCTAAGATTAGAATTAGTAGGCAGTATATGCATGATGGTGAGTCAGAAGGTAAGCTCAGGAGTCAGACATATGTGGGTTCAAATTTTAGCATCACCATAATACAGAAATCAAGGGAGTTATTTTATTTCCCTAAGCCTTGACTTTCTAAAGCCATAAAATGGATGGTCAAGACGAGCAGAGCCTCATTAGACAAAAGAGGAGGTTAAATGATAAAGTTTATGCAAAATATTTCTTATAATGTTTGGCACAGTAAATATTCATAAATGTTTGATATTATTATTTTTCTTCACAAAAACATCTGCCCAGGAGAGGCTTAATGAGGATGGCACCTAAAGAGAAAAATTGTGGTAGTTGGAGAATCACTGTTTTTGTGCCTGTCAAGAACTACAGATGCACACACACCCCTTCTATTTTTTAAAACCATTGACCTGGAATTTAATATCCTATAAGTATATAATTACATATAGCTGATATATTTATGTAATAGATCAATTTCCAAAGAATCTTGTAGTGAGAGAAAGAAAGACACCTTTTTAAAAGTGGGAAAATAACTGCGAGGAAATGATTCCTTTTTAAAGTTATATGTTGTGGGGCAGGGGGTAAGGGGGGATGCCTGAGTGGCTCAGTTGGTTAAAGGACTGCCTTCAGCTCAGGTCATGATCCCAAGTTCCTGGGATGGAGCCCCACTGCAGGGCCAAGCTCCCAGCTCAGTGGGGAGTCTGTATCTCCCTCTCCCTCTGCCTGGTGCTCCCCTTGCTAGTGTTCACTCTTTCTCTCTCCCCCTCTGGCAAATAAATAAATAAATAAATAAAAATATTTTTTAAAAAATAAAGTTCCATGTTGGGATCCAATGAAGTCAAACTTGTTGGTATTTTTATAATATAATGCATATGACTTGAAAAATAATTTTTTTGTATACATGGGTATTACTTTGATTTATTCCAGATATCACCAGTCTTACAGTATTCTTTCTTTGGAGTTTTTCTGTTTCTCCTACAGAAAATGAGTCTCCTGTTAAAACATGCACTGCCTCCTTACAGCTTTATTTTATATTTGATATACAGAGCAGTTTATGCTGTAAAACAGGCTTTTATATCATTCATAAAGAGAAGTGAACTGAGAAAAGTAGATTTTTTTTTGCCTTTTTAATGCTAGTACTATGATATTTCAGTGCTGATACTTACCATATCTAATTAGTAAATTGCACAAATACAACAGGAGTTTGAATAACATGTTATGAATTTTCATTTGTACACATGTGGCTTTTGGAGCTCTGCCATTTCCTGAAATAGGAAGATTGTTCTGAATAGCAAACAGTAAGATTTTCTGTTTTAGCTCCAACTTTAATTTGTATCTGGCTTGAGAAATGTGATCAAATTATCTAATCAAAATCTTTGACACTGTCAATGGGCTTTTTAAAAATAAAGACAATATTAAAATGAAGCCTGCGCATTAATCTCGTTATCTGCATCAAATTGAATTGAGGACTAAAATAGGGCTTGTGCCTGGCAAAGTTTAGTTTTCAGAGATGATGTTGACACACACATTTTTCTGTTCCATGGTGGCCCTTGGATTAATTTCAAATCTGATATTTAAAATGAAATAAAATGAAAACTAAGTATCTGATCCCAGAGCAGTCATTTTCAATTTTCTCCATTTTGGTGAGATAGGATCACTTTGTAAGAGAGTGTGTGTGTGTGTGTGTGTGTGTGTGTGTGTGTGTGTGTGATATATGTGTCTGTTCCATGGTATATATTAACAAATACATTTCTCCATAAAGATATTTTAATAGAGAAATATAATGATATTAACAAATGTTTCTGTAAAGACCTGTGTGAGATACCTTGAGAGTAAAAATCTCTCTAATTACTGTCAATTTGATATTCAGATTCAGAATGCTTTCAATTTTTTTACCAAAATGTCAAATTATTTTTGGTGTAAAAGAGAAAGCATTCCTTGTGAACTGCCAGATTGTATACCTGACTATTAAACACTGCCAAATTTTAAAAACAGACAAAACTCGACTTCCCATATTCATGAGAAGTATTTATCCCCCCAGAAAGATGTGCATGGTAATAATACCTTGAATTTACAATATTTGGCAGTGATCAAGATACCTATTATTCCCTTACCGAATAGGAAAGTCTATGCAAGTTTTGGTAGTATCGTTTTATAGATGAGGGAAATAGGGATCTGTGATGTTAAAAGTTTGATAAAGGTGACATAGCTAAAAAGAATGACAGAGACAGAAGCATGGTTACCAAATTTCAGTCCCAATATCCTCTCACGATGCCATCCTGGCCTTTGACATTCATGCCTACAAACAAACCACTTATTTCTCATCATCCACCCCTTGAGAGAGTCTTGTGTTAACCCAAAATGAACTCATTTTATAAAATCAATAACACCATTAATGCATTGTAGGGTTTTTAGTGAAATGCATTTATAAGCCTAATAATTAAAGACTATTTTCATCTTAACCCAGTTCTTTTTTGATGGAAAATACATCAAGGTAGTTTATACAAAAAGAAGAAGAAGAAGAAGAAGAAGAGAAGAAGAAGAAGGAGGAGGAGGAGAAGAGGAGTACTGGTACACAAACCTCTATGATTTATGACAATACTTCTTTAGAAATTTACAATCATGAATTGAAACTAAGCTAATGAAACTAAGTTCCTAAAATCATCCACTTTCTTCTGTACACTATTTTACTTCAAGGCAATCTTATAAAGCAGAGCTGTAAGTGCATACACTACAAACAAAAGGACCATTGTTTATTACTGGGATTCTAACACAATTATTTGCGGTCAAGGATGTATTTATGAATCCTGTATGAGAAGTTAATACGGAGTTAATAGATAATTCACATGGTGGTTTGGGTAGGTTATTTTGGCTTCTCATTTAGAAATATATTTTAAAGATTAAAAAAATGTCAGCGTGCTGGACAAAATTAGTTTAGCCAAATTTGACTGACATAAATACTGAAAATTATAGGATATGTAAACTTTTTCACATAAATTTCTGTGCCATGTGAAGGCACTTTATTTTCCCTTAGGGCGCTGATATAAACAGCTCTATTTACAAGTTTTGATGCAAAGTATATATCTTTTAAGCTGTAGAGATAAATTTAAAGTTGATGCTCAAGAAAAAAAAGAGCTAATGCTAGTCTATGTGAGTAAGTGAAAGAGAGACAGAGAGAGAGAGAGAAGGAGGAGGAGGAGGGAGAGAGAGAAGGAGGAGGAGGAGAGAGAGAGACTGCACTGGAGACCCAGTGCAGGAGATTCTGGGGTGAGGAATACATCTTAGAGTATATACACTTTGGCAGCTTAAATCATCATACCCAGATCAGTTCTTTACGATATTCAGGGCAGAGCAATTCAAATATCCTTCAGCAGACCAGGCTTTTAATGTAGATCAGTAGCTCAAGTCATTTTTTCTACTGAATAAACCTCTTTTTTTTCTATAAACAAAATGTATATTTATCATAAATTATATTAAGAAGTGACATTTTGACTTTGATATAATATTCTAAAAATCGTTAATTTGCTGCATGCACAATTTCAGTGAAGGAGTTCATCAGAACACTGGTAGAATAACAGCTAGGTTTCATTTTCAACGTCAAAATTCATTAGGTAACACTAGAGTTAAGGAGCCATACAAATAAATAATATTGGAAAAGTTCCCTCTTCCATTCATAATCTCAGTAGCTAAATATGCTTTCTCGGGAAATATAAACTTGAAGGCAGAGAAATTCTGAATCAGAAACATTTTACTTTGTGCTTCTCAGATGCATTAAAAGGAATTTGAGGTGAATGAAAATTAAAAAGAAAATTTTTGAATGTTGGCCTGAATAAAAATGTTTTGCTTTTAGCATCTTAGTAAGCCTATGTAACATATGAACATATTTCTGAATAAATCAATCACACTTTGTTTGAAAAGGTAAAAAGATATATTCAAATTTGAGCTTAAGAATCTTGAGCCTAGGCTCTTTGTCAAGAAGATTATATAAAATCTTATAAATTTATATAACACATTACTATCAATTTCCACAATATGATTGTTAAGCATTTTTGCGATAAGATTTACTTTTTCTTTCAGGTAACTGATGATTGAAGACCCAGGCCAGCCAGGCATTCTTTTTTCCAGTTCACCTTTGCCTGTTGAGACAGCAATCTAACAAAAGTTTGCATCATATTATAAATTCCTATAAAACTTCTATTATTGGCACATATTCATAGCCAAATCGAACTTTCATGTGTAATTTTAGTTTGTTTACATTTTAAAGTGGCTTTAATGTTCATAAGTACTTCGTTAATTGATAGTTTATAGTAAAAAATTAATAGAGTGGCTTATATTGTTGTTCATTCAGCTCTGTGTTTTCTGTGTCCTCCTGATAGGAACTGAGAGGATGTTTCAGAAGATTTTTGTTGGAGGTATGTGAAGAGTTAATTTTCTAGATTCATGGGAGAGTAGTGAGTTGGGGGAGCCTCGGTGTGGGGGGGGGGCAAAATGGAATTCTAGTCTGAAGATGTATCCTACAGCTGTAATTACAATCAGCTTAAAAAACTGTGCCCTATTATCTTAACAAAACAAGAGTATCATTCTGTGACGTGGTAGGTATTTCCAGCATCCCTTCTTGCAAACAGAAACCACCACCCACAATGCATTGTACTTACTTCTGAAATATGTAAATGCGATGTGCTGTAATCACACACAGAATGTTTGGGTGGTATCACCTAAGTGTGGGCTGGGTACAATTTACAATGCATTTTGGATTTGTATTCATTTAAAAATAGTATGGTATTTTTTTTATAACACCCATAATGGAATGATTCTGGTTCCCCAGTGGGTTTTCATTTAGAACAGGAAAAGTGTTGGATTATGATAACATAAGAAAACAAAGCTAAGGTCTACTCCAGGGAAGAAAATGGGTTGCTAAGTTTATAGAACTGGTCTTGTTGATCTTAAAAAAAAAGAAAGAAAGAAGTAAAGAAGAACCTCTTTCAATAGAAATGCCACTTAACTTGATTTATAATGTGCAGCATTAATGGCACTGAATCATAAAAATATCATGTGTTAGTATTGCCCTCCATGTCTCGTGGCCTTCATTAGCTTACAGGAGGCTCAGTGGAAACTTGAAAATGCTAACAGAAAATGACAGAAATCAGTTAAGCTGTCCTTTGGTTTTGCTTTAAAAGTAATAATAATAATAATGATAATGATAATAATGTTTTGGTTTCAGCACTTATATGTGGTAAGTGAGGAACACCCAGCTAAGCAGAACAGCGATGCCAAGATATAGCAAGCAATGTTTAAGAGAAAGAACCCCGGCTGTAAATGTGCACAATATTCCACATTATATACATGTCATTTCTGAGTACTGTTGGAACGATGTGGTGTCAAATCTGTATGACAGATTGAGGTGAAAGCTGGAAGAGAGAGCTTGTGAAAAAACAGCCCTGACGGAGTGGGGCATCCTATAGGACTTATCCTGCGGGCTATAAGTAACCAGTGTCATCACGTAAAAAGGAGGAGTGGAACAGGGATAATTGTCTACTAATTTAACTAGCTCATTTGGTCATTGTATTATTTAAATTGTATTCAAGTGTAACGATGCCATCTAGTGGTGAGATTCTAAATTGATCTTTCCAGGGTTATATCCTGGGCAAGGTTAGAAGGCAAATGTTTGGCTGTTACACAGTACTTTAACTTAATACTCTATGAAATAGTAGAGCACTCCCGAAATCCTTTTTAGTGTTAGATAAATTATCCATACAGAGTAACATACAGAAGAAAACAAACGCCCACCTTTTTTTTGCCTTTTTTATAGAATTTCCTTTTTATATGGGAAGTTCATGTTCAATAGTAAAACATCCTGTGAGTCTCCATCAGCCTGTGACCTGAGTTTATAGAATCTCTGATATTTGCCCATTCACTAGATCTTTACAATCATTTGTACTGAAATCATACTTTTTATTTAATCTTTGCTTTTCAAAAATAGTCTTCGTAAAACTATGGCTAACCAAACTCGTTACATACTTTTCTTTTTGCCCTTCTCAGCATTTCACTTCCAGTATAAAGTTAAGGTCTTTTAAAAAATGGAGATCAGAGGTCTTCAAGATTGTAATCCATGTTGCCCCACAGCCATGGTCACTTATCATGTAGTCCTACAAAAACCAAAAGCCGTCTTGTAACTTTATCAGGAGAAATATGAATTTATAGTAATATGTATTTTAATTATAATTGGTTGTCTGAAATTTGGGCAAAGTAATTTGAAAATAAGGACTGACATCATGGGAGTGGATTCTAAGATTATCTTTGCTACTAGTTAATTATGTAGGTTTGAACTCAAGAGACTACTTCTTGAGCTTTAGCATGTCCTGAGAAATGTGCGAATTGGCCAAAATCTTCTCTAATGTCCTTTTCAATTACAACCTTCTGGGACTTTTAGGTAGCTGACAAATAAAGCTGTTAAAAGAGTGGGAAAAAAAGAAGAGGTGAACTTGCTCCACTAACTGGCCTTTGTGGGTGCGCTCAATGACTTTGAACTCTCTCCACTTGATATTTAACAAAATGTGTCTTTTGACAGATTATCCAGAATATGTTTAGCATATCTTATATAGACAGAGGGTAGAAGAAGGGAGAAATTCAGATATCTCAAAGCAGAATAAAAATGTATAACATTTAAAATATTGTTCCATTTACATTTTGATATCAACTATATTCTAAAGTGTTTTGTGTAGACATATGACTGAAAAAAAATGGCAGAAAATTATGGTACAAAGATGTGGCATGCCCTATTTTCTCCCTAGTCAGTAATTACTACTTATATCGTACTCTTTTTCATGGAGGAAAAGAAAATCTTAAATTTCAATGTTTCAATTCCAGATGATATTCCAAAATTTGTCAACTATCTAATACAGAAGATTTTTAGAATGGAGAAAGGTGTTGCCTGCTGCCATGGAAACCTACATGTATTTTTAGTTTGTATGTAGAAAAATTAAAATGCTCATATTTCGATAACAGTAGTTAAGCTGATCCTGACTTCTCTTCCTTTCCCATAAATAAACTGAGAAGTGAATATATATTTTCTTAAAAAAAAAAAAAAAAAAAGGACATTTTGTATGCAGTAGTCCTGCCCTATCCACAGAGGATACATTCCAAGGCCCCCAGTAGATCCCTGAAACTGAAGAGAGTACCATACCCTAAATATAGGAGGGTTTTTCCTATACATACATACCTATGATAAAGTTAAATTTATAAATTAGACACAGTAAGAGACTAGCGCCAGTAATACTAAAATAGAACAATATAACAATACACTGTAATAAACGTCATGAGTGCGGTCCCTTCTCTCTCTTTCAAAATATCTTATTGTATTGTACTCATCCTTCTTCCTGTGATGATGGGTGATGATAAAATGCCTACAAGATGAGATGAAGTGAGGTGAATGATCCAGGCACGTGACGTAGTCTTAGGCTTCTACAGATCTTCTGACTCTACGTCAGAAGGAGGATCATGTGCTTCCGTGGTTGATGGGGCAAGGGGTGGGTGGGGGGTGGTTAAGGGAGTGGGAGGTGGGGCCTGGTAAGAAGCTGTGGAGTGGAAAACTGCAGATAAGCAGGGACTACTGTATATAATATTTCTTTTTTCTGGAGGCTTTACCATATATTCCTGATTTCCTTTATTGAAATAACTGTACTGTATTAAAAGTAGTATTTTTATTTAAATATTACAACAGGAAATAATTTCAAGTATATTGTGATTATTTACCCACTTCTTTTTTTTTAAGATTTTATTTATTTATTTGATGGACAGAGATCACAAGTAGGCAGAGAGGCAGGCAGAGAAAGAGGAGGAAGCAGGCTACCCACTGAGCAGAGAGCCCCATGCGTGGCTCCATCCCAGGACCCTGGGATCATGACCTGAGCTGCAGGACCCTGGGATCATGACCTGAGCTGAAGTCAAAGGCTTTAACCCACTGAGCCACCCAAGCGCCCCAATTTACTCACTTACTTCTAACAGTTGTATATTCTGATTCAACATTATTAGAAAAAAAAAAAAA
>ML103248.1:73174-125932 GCA_003697995.1 Taxidea taxus jeffersonii
AAAAAAAAAAAAACAGGTAATAACAAGTCAAAAATATTTATCACATATAGAAGTCCACACTAGGTTGCAAGAGAAGTTTTAAAAACAACAAACAAAATAACACACCCACACACACACCCCCACATCCACAAAAGGTGCATATAATCTCTACCTGACAATACTAATGGAAAATTACTGCCCTCAATTCCAGTTACAAAACAAAGACTAACAATCATAAAAAGAGATGCACAATGTGGAAAAAACAGTGCTATGGGCATACTTTATATTGTATTTTCCTTGACAACATTTATAAGATCTTATAGTATTTTTATAAGGTTTTTTTAATTAATGTGTTATAAGATTTCATAAATTAATACATTTGAAACATTAGTTGACAAGGCTCCTTTTAAAAGTTAAGTACTGTCTCTAACTTTTCCACTTTTCTTTTTCATTTTTTTGCCTTCTTTCTACCTCTACCCTCCACTCCCATCTCTCTCTCTCCCTTTTTTTCTTTTTTTCTATACATATTTGTTATTTGTGAATAATTCCAGGAAGCATATATAATTTTATTAGTAAATTATTTGGTCTTATGAATTTACTATTATTTTTGCCTAAGCTACAATAAGAGCTTTAAAGCCAAACAATATTTACATAATAAGATGATATGTGTAAATCTTTTTAAATTTTCTTAGAAGTATTCATTCAAAGTATCATTAGGTGCTATTATTCTCACAGACCTGTCAACTCTTATAAATCTTAATTTTTTTTTTTCTTCACTATCTTTTTTTTTCCCCCTTTTTGGGTCTGGTCAGAATTTCTTTTTGATTTTTGCAATTTATGTCTAAAAATAGTTCACAAGAATGAAAAATTGGCCAATAATTAGCCCACTAATATATTTTATAAATATTGACTAACGTCAAATTCTTCTTCTAAAATCCCAGTATAAATGCTAATATATGTTGTGGTATTTTGAAGAATCACAGCCTCTCTCTTACCTGTTTGTTGAACTGCTGCCTAATCATTCACAATTTAATTCACTTACATTTTTTTATGGTTATAACAACACAACCTTGACTTAAACTATTAAAGTGTAGAAAAATCAATAAAACACCTAGTTTTTTTTTTAACACAGCGCCACAAACATACTTAAGTTTGAGTTTCGACCTCAGCTGTTATTGATCTGAAATGATAATATTGATCAGTTGCATTTCTGTGAAGTGGACAGCTTGTATGTTACAGATTCTGTATTAAGTGACTGAAGTGAGGGCCTTGCTTATCTATAAAGGATGTGCTTATACATTACTAAACTACCCCATTGATTCAGTAGAATCAGCAGAGAAATGAATTATGCATCTAATATATTTGGTTTTAAGGAGGGCAAAGGAATGTGTATATTGAAGAAAATTCTCATTATTCAACCAGTTGTTATTTACATTATCTGTGAAGATTAGTAAACGTATAACCAGAGAAAAATGATTTGCTAAAATATCTGAAAAAATACATTTTTAAATGAGAACTACTTAGTTAAATGATCGTTTGCCATCATCATCCTGAGATTCAGTCATCTGCCACACATCTTAAGAGTACTTCAATCATTTATATAAAATACAAATAAAATTAATAAACAAAGAGTGTTATTAAGTTGCAAGTGATTTTCATACCATATAGTTTTTGGAATCCTAGATTAGCTTCTGTTATTTAAATTGAGTGCTTTGTAAATACATTCATTTTTTTGTGACTGATTTTTTAGGCTTGACTCGTTGGGAAGGAGTGGAAAAAAAAAAGAAAATTCTCAGGGAAAGGAAGTGGTTTGGCTTTTTCGTGTGTTTGATTTTTTCTTTTTATTTTTTTAGTTTCAGTCTTATTTGTATATTAGAATTTTCTGACCTTCCACGGTGTTGAAATAAGATTATACCTAAAATGGCAAAATTACAACAGAAAACATTTGTTTAGTATTTCCATGTTTTGTTTTTTGGATTCTCTTTCTTGACCAAAAATAGTCTGAAATGTAAAAGGAGACTGACTACACGATTAGCTAGTCATGACAATTTGGATATGGACATTTTGATAACGTGATAAAGAAAACTTTTTTTTTTTTTAAGAAGAGCATGTAAGGGAAACTATGTTAACGTTTTTTCTTTATATTTAACTTTTCACACTATTGTAAACTACTCTGATTTTAGAGCATACCTTACCATTTTTTCATTGATCATTTTGTCTTCCTTTTCTTTTTTTTTTTTACATAAAATGAAAATAGTGCATTTTTAAATATTAAAATTAAACTGTCAAGTAATAGCCATATAGTGCTAATGATTTTTCAATATATTACAGTGGGAAAATGTCCATAATTTAGACAATAAAAGATTCTAGGGAAAAAATCTACTACATAATATTTTCATATACATAATTTTTAGAAACAAATATGTGACTGAACCATAACTCATCCTAGTGCATAGCCTTAAAAATAAACATTCAGTTTCTTATAATTTTCCACTGCTTTATTATACAAATAAAACTGCTTTAGCTTAAGAATTATTAGAATGTGTAACCCAACATGAACATATTTTTTATACTTTGGCTCCCCCTAGTAGAGACTGAAGAAATTACTTGAAAGTGTGACTTCCATTCTCACAGGACTGAGAGCTACATTTCTTAATAGAAAATAAAAGAAAAGATGGCAAATAAAACCTATTGAATATTTTTCAGTATGCTATTATTAGATAATATGAATTACTATGCTATTCTGTGTATGATTTTCCCTAGACTTAGTCAATTATTCAGGGCTTTAGCAAAATTTGGGATTTAGGCATTTTAAATTTTAAGGAAATGAAAATGGTTTTTAATTTTTGTTGCATTCCTTTTTCCCCCGAGGTTCTGATTTCGTAATAGAGGGAATCAGCATGACTCAAAAATAGAAGGAAAAAAAGTACTTTCACTACATTTCTTATTCATGTTTAAACTGTTTGAGATGCGCAGATGTGAGGCAGGAAAGCTTGCAAAATTTCACATTGGATGAGGAGCAGATATTGGCTACATTTTAGTGATAGGTAAACATAGGAAGATGACAGAGTTTTTGACATTATTTTAAAATTGTCACTACCTTTAAAGTTTTGGATTCTCATATAAAATACATTTTTCTTCTTCTTTTTTTTTTAATTTCATTTTTTTTTTCCTTTTTGAAGGTCACACTAGTTCCCTGACTGGAAAACCTACAATATCTGCAACAGGGTGCATGTTTTCTATAATTGCTTTAAACAGGTAAACACCAGTGCTGTAATCAAAATGACCACTCAATCTAAAAAGAAAGCTATTTTTTTTTTTCCAGGAGAACATGTAGCGTTTAACAAACAACATCCGTAAGGTTGTAAAGGAATGGATAATTTAAAGTAGCTAATAGGAATGACAATGTTAGTTGTACTGCTTCAAATCTAATTGCCAATAAGAAGGCCTCTGTAGATTTACCACCAGAGATAAACTTTCCACAAGGGCAGCTAAGCTAACCTGCAACACATGCAATTCAATCATTGCTGACACTTTCACTATCAACACTGATCATTGATGTTCAATAAGTTGTGTTATGAGCAGCCATTGATTTCAAGATGGCTAAACTGATTGGATCACCAGGAAATGGTCCAACTGGTGAGTGTATGGCCTATACGTATCGCCATACTTTGCTTACTGGTGGGAAGCTTAGTGAATTTCAGAGATGTGATTAGTGAACCGATTGGACTATTTAAAATTGCAATGCAGGCTCTTGAGTAGAAAGAAGGTCATTTCTTTTGAAAGGAAAACTTTTTGAAAAATATAATGGCTACATAAAGTTATGTCACTCTCCATTTGATTTTTTGAATGGCTTTTTTAAAAAACAAACTTTTTATTCTTGAACAGTTTTAAATTTACATAAAAATTGTGAAGTAGTATCCCCACATATTCCACACTCAGTTTCCTTTACTGTATTAATGTGTTACTCTTGTCACAATCAATGAACCGCTATTGAAACTTTATTATTAATTGAAAAGTCCATTTTTTTCCCAGACTTCTCACTTAACATCTTTTTCTGTCCCAGTATCCTATTGACTCATCATGTCTTCTTATACTCATCCTGGCTATGCCAACTTCACATACTCCCTCTTGTTTTTGATGACCTTGACAGTTTTCAGGAATACTGGTGAGGTCTTTTGTAAAATATCTCCCAGCTGGGATTTGCCTAATGTTTTTCTCATGATGATTAGAATAAGATTATGTATTCTTGTGAGTCATATCAGAGCCTTTAGGTGCTATATTCACCCCATCGTATCAAGAGTGCATACCATCAACTTGGCTGATCACTGTTGATGTTGACATGATCAACTTGCTGAGGAAATGTTTGTCAGGTTTCTTGACTCTAAGGTTGCTTTTCACCCACACCCTTCCTTTCTTTTTAAATAATACTTCTTCCTTTTAAAATCATTCATTTATTCATTCATTCATTCATTCTTTCTTTCTTTCAGAGAGAAAGAGAGGGAACAGATGGGGGGGCAGAGTGAGAGCAAGGATCATGAAGAAGACACCACACTGAGCCCAGAACTTAACATGGGGCTCTGTCCCAGAACCCTGAGATCATGACGTGAGTCAAATTCAGGAGTCAGTGGCTTAAATGCCTGCACCACCCAGGCACCCCTCATACCCCTCCTTTCTATACTGTATATAGTTTTTGGAAGGGAATCCCTATGTACAGCCCACCTCTAATGGGTAGAGAGATATACTCCACTTCTTAAGGTTAGAGTATCTATATAAATAATTTGGAATTCTTCTGTATGGGATATTTGCCTATTCTCCCATGAATTTATTTTTGGAAACTTTATTTATATTATTATAGGCTCATGAATAATTATTGTACTCAATTTGAACTTTAAGTTGGGTAACTGTGAAGAGTAAACACTAATTAGTGATAAAATTGTGAACATGGTGAACACTTTACAAGATAAGTGATTGTTACAGAAATGTGAAAATACAAAATATCTTTACAATTTTGAATATTTTCTTGAATCATAAATAGAATTTACAAAGTAATTATTTATTTATAAAATTTTCTGTTCAATTAATCTGTTTAATTGATACTAAACAGTTTCATTGAATCAAGTTGCATTTTATTAAAAAGTGTTCTTCCAATTCATCAGTATTATCTGTGATTTTTTTTACCTTTTACATATATGTTTTCAGCTTTGATACACTCAATTTTCTATAAGGTGTAATTAATGAAGTAATTTATATAAAAGTGTACACACTGTTTAAATATACCATAGCCTTTCTTAAATAGTTGACAAAACTTAAGTAAAAAATACTGTTGGACCATGTCAGAAGGGAAAAGGAAGTACATGTGAAGTGAAACACTTCAGAATAAAGCATCCTGGTATAATATCTTATAGCTCAGGATTGATAATCATCAATAAATATTTGTTTTTGTCACTATAAAAATAATATGCTTGGGTAAAAAAAATAACAATACAGAACTCAATAAATAATAAAAGTTTCTTCATTCCTAGTTCCATTCTATGAGGTTAATATTTTATATCATTTCTGCTTCTAGTTCTGTAGATTTTCATCAAGTTCTATATAGTATGTTTTAACTCTACCTCTTGCTATACCTAAAGTGGACAATATTTATTGTGACACATTATAAAGATTAAAGAATTAAGTATACTTATACGTACTTAAACTGTCTTCTCCCTTTTGCTCATGTAGACATTTAATTTCCCTATTTGTTATTTTTTCTATATAATTAAGGCACTTAATCATGCATTTCTGAACTACCAACTTTTGTCTGTGTAATTTCTTCTGTATTAGCCAAGGAACTGGCCCATCTATACTTCACACCTGTTTGACTCTCTTCCACCTCTTGATTATTTTCAAATATGCAATTACTTTAGGTTTCAAGGTTATAGCAGTTATTATTTCCGTAAAAGTATAGGGAAAACTTCAATAATTTGTGTTTATAGGTTGATTATACTAATAAAAAATAAATAAAACACAAATAATATGAAGGTCATTTTATCATTATTTATGGCAATACAAAACTCTGGTTTGATCTGTAAAAAATGAAGCATAATCTTTGTCATTAAATGTGTGTCATTTAAAAAAGAAAGTGCAAAGTATCATGTTCAAAGGAATTCATAAGCTTTAATAAGTGAATAAAAGCACACTAATTTTTACTTGCTTTGTGATAATATCAGTTTTTATTATAAAGCTTTTCATTCTACTCACTTCCTTATTCCCCTTCTATTCTTTTTCTTTTTTTGAGGTGTGACTAGGTATGGAAATCTTTTATTTTCTTAACCATAAAACTGGTAACAAAATTTCAAGGTCTTTTCTGGATGGGTCTCTAAATGTTTATTCTAATTGGCACAACTTTTTCACATGTCAACAGCTATATCTTTCTATGTATTAAAACTCAGCTGATAAAAGCAAAGTAAAAAAAAATTCACCTGCAAAGTTATTGATCATAAATTTCTATCAATTATAACTAACATTAATATGTTACCTATATATTTCCATATATTCTGATTGATTGTGCTGAGAATAAAGGATAAATATTGACAAAGAAATATCAATAGACCAGTATAATATGTCAATAAATCTAAAATAACACTAAATAATTGAGAGGATTCTGGGAAGATAGAGGCGGTGACAGTCTAGTCCTTGAATCTTCTTGAACACACACAAACACACACACACACACACACACACACACACATACGCACAGAGGGGGAAAAAAGAACATATAGAAAGGAGAGCCCAAACCTATGGACACTGATAACAAACTAGGTATAGAGATTTTTTCCCAGAACTACTTCCTTCCCCAACACCCCAAATAAACAGGCAGGACATATCACACACACAGTCACAAGACTATATGTCAGAAAAACTATTTGATTTGCAGATGACTAAATGGATGGAGAATAGAATTAGTAGAGAGAAAGGCCAGTTTCAAATCCGTTGAGAGATGATTTCAACAGTTAGAGCTGGATTGAGACAGTGGCAGCGGAAAGAGGGAAGGAAAAGAACAAGATAAGCACTTAGTAAATGTTCAACAACTTTTTAAAAGTGCACTCTACGGAATTTTCATCTAATTGAATAAAGAAGGTAAGAGAGATTGAAGCAAGAGCCCTAGTCGACCATTTCGGTTGGCCTCGTTACAGAAAAGAAATATTTTGGCAGGAAATGCTTCCTCAGTAAAGCAAAGCCCATCAGATTCAGTGAAACATTTCTGTTAATAACTTGTCAAAGGGAAACGGTGTGGATGTTAGGTATCCATGCCAACATGTGCCAGCTTCTCACTTCTCAGAATATTTTGCCAAGGTATAGATGGAGAATGATTTCAGACTTTCACAAGCAGTGGAAAATGGACTGAAACGGGGATTTTAAAAATTTAGGCCACCACACTCATCTTAATATTAAATCCAGGATCAATTCATTTTATTTCATCTATGACAATATTCTAGTTTGTTTTCTTTTTTAAATTGACATGCAGTGCATCCATTGATTTAATTAACAATTATCAACTTAAAAAAATAAATTGGTCCACACTGTGCTTGGCAGTAGGGATCTACCTTATGCAACTTGCGCTAACTAGAATATGGTGCTTTTTTAAAAAAATAAAACATTTTACTGCCATCTGCTGGAATAAGGTCATAATAACTCTAGAAATCTAAGCTGATTATGAATGTCAGTGTTGCAATCTGGAGCTGTTCCAAGCCAAACTCACACAACTGTAAGCTTCAGTCCTGATTTGGATGCATGCATAAATAAGGCAGTGTTTCCTAGTGAATGTATTCCCATGTCTCCTACAACCCAGGTCATGTAATCCCATTTAGAGATTTAACTAATCCAAGAAAGAGCCTCTCATTGACCCTACTTGAGTTAGGTGTTTACTCTTAGTGAGTTAGAAGATGGCCAAAGGATAGATTCATAAGATAAGAATATGAACATAGGGCCCAACCCTGTTTGGGCAGGTGGGTATTACATAAATTGAAATAAAATAATTATAATGAAAACAAAACAGGATCTTGGCATCAGAGTCTGTCTGAGTGACAAGGGGCCCATTGCTGAGCTGACAGTCCACAAATGTTTGCTGCCTATGGCCAAAAGCATCACGCATGGAGGGAGAAGGGACCATAGGGAAGGTGAAGACGCTGTCACTTCACGGCTTGCAAGGCTTTGTTTTGCCCACTCACTAACTCAGTGTTTCAAACTTGTGAGGTACTAGGAAATTTTTCTCAAATGAAATTTTATGTTTAGAGCCCAATTCAGATAGAGAAACAACTTTCTGGGTAAAGAAAGGTAGAATAGATGAGTGAAGCCTTGTCTACTCACTTGACTTTCTTTCCCCCACCCCATGTAAAAACTGATAATCCTGAGGCTCTCCATTTCCTTTTAAATATAGTTTGGAATCTGTGTCAAATCTCTTTCTTTGGGTTATTTTACTCATCCAGTGTGCTCACAGCTTGTATTTATTTATGGAAAAATCATAAACATACAGTTGTAAGATAATCTCTAAAATATGCACAAATTTTCATAGAATGGTTGTTGTTTTCTAGAACAGGGAATCTAGGAGACAGCTGTTTTAATTTGAGCTAAATACACAGACATTAGAAAAGGGAGAAATTTGGAAGATTTCAGTGCAGATTTAAAATTATATTTCAATATGTAAGTAGAAATAATCCTACAAATTAGTGTACTACTATACATTGGTAACATACCATGTTAATAGATGTGCCATTTATTGATATATTATCATTATATTTACTTTGTCCTGGATGTAATCATCTAGGAAGAATTGCTACCTTGTCATTAAATAAAGTGAGGAATCCATCTATTCTACAAATCTAAAACGAGGATCTTTTTTCAGGTTTTAAAAAGTCTAAGCTATAGTCTTATAGTAACACGAGAGAGAAATTTTGATGAGACAAGAGAGATGGGTTGTGGCTCATGCGGGGGAACTGATGCTATTATGACTTGGTGAATGAAAAAGGAGAAATAACTGAAGACTGGGTGTATATAAAAATGCTATAGAGTGGTAAAGTCAAAATAAGAAACTATCTCTTTAAGTTAGCCCAGTTACAAACCTGAACAAGACTTGGTTAGATTTGAGTGTATTTAACAATGTATGCAGGTCAAACACTATTTACATTCCTTTTTGTCACACACACCACTGAAAAGGAATCACAGCTGGAAACTCATTTTTGTCTTTCTCATATTTATTCCACAAGTATAAACATTGCCAAGTCCCACTTATTGGAATTGACTTAATGTAGCTATGAGGTTGCTATTTCTTATGTATAAGAGTACAAGTTATAGGTAACAAAAATTTATTAACTAGTGGTCTACAAGTATTAAGAATACATGTGCTCTAACTCCAGGTCCTTAAATAAAACCAAAATCTCTTCTAAAAACATTTCAAATTTTTATTTAAATTCCAATTTGTCGACATACCGTGTAACACTAGCTTCAGGAGTAGAATTCAGAAACTCATCACCTACACACAACACCCAGGGCCCATCACAAAGAGTGTACTCCCCAATATCCCTCACCATCCAACCCATCCCTCCACCCACCTCCAGTTCCAGCAACCCTCAGTTTGCTCTTCATAGTTAAAAGAATCTCTCCTATGGTTTTCCTCCATCTCTCTCTTTCTCTCTCTCTCTTTTTTTCCTTTCCCCTATGTTAATCTGTTTTGTTTCTTAAATTAAACATATGAGTGAAATTATATGGTACTTGTCTTTCTCTGATTGACTTATTTCACTTACCATAATACACCCTAGCTCCATCCATGTTGTTGCAGATGGCAAGATTTCACTCTTTCTGAGTGATATTCATTGTATATATATATACCACAACTTCTTTATTCATTCATCAATTGATGGACATTTGGGCTCTTTCCATTGTTGATAAAGCTGCTATAAACATGAGGTGCATATGCCCCTTTGAGTCAGTATTTTTATATCCTCTGGGTAAATATCTAGTAGTGCAATTACTGTGTCATTGTATAGTTCTATTTTTAACTTTCTGAGGAACCTCCATACTTTTCCAGATGGCTGCACCAGTTTGCATTCCCACCAACTGCAAGAGGGTTCCCCTTTCTCTGCATCCTTGCCAACATCTGTTCTTTCCTCAGTTATTAATTTTAACCATTCTGATAGGTGAAGTGATATCTTGTTGTAGTTTTGATTTGTATTTCCCTGTTGATGAGTGATGTTGAGCATGTTTTCATGTGTCAGCCACCTGGATGTCTTCTTTGGAAAAATGTCTATTTGTGTCTTCTTCCCATTTCTTAATTAATTTGTTTTGGGGGGTATTGAGTTAGATAAGTTCTTTCTAGATTTTGGATACTAACCTTCTATCAGATATGTCATTTACAAATATCTTTTCCCATTCTGAAGCTCACCTTTTAGTTTTGCTGATTGTTTCCTTCATTGTGCAGAAGCTTTTTATTTTGATTAAGTCCCGGTAGTTCATTTTTGCTTTAAAGAACCAGATCCTAGTTTCATTGGTTTGAGATTTTTTCTTTGTTTGTTTCGTAAGGTAGGCCTGGATTGTTATGTATTTCCCTTTTAGGAACAACTTTGCTGCTTCCCAAAGGTTTTGGACCATTTTGTTTTCATTTTCATTTGCTTCCATGTATTTTTTTTAAAGAGACACAGCTTTTTTTTTTTTTTAATATTTTACTTATTTATTTGAGAGAGAGACAGTGAGAGAGAGGATGAGCGAGGAGAAGGTCAGAGGGAGAAGCAGACTCCCCGTGGAGCTGGGAGCCTGATGTGGGACTCGATCCCAGGACTCCAGGATCATGACCTGAGCTGAAGGCCGTCGCTTAACCAATTGAGCCATCCAGGTGTCCCCATGTATTTTTTTTAATTCATCTTTCATTTCCTGATTTCCCATTCATTCTTTAACCTCCATGTTTTTGTGGTCTTTCCAAATTTTTCCTTGTGGTTGACTTCAAGTATCATAGTGTTGTCGTCTGAAAATATGCATGATGTGATCTCAATCTTTTCATATTTGTTGAGATCTGATTTGTGACCCAGAATGTGATCTATCCTGGAGAATGTCCTATGTGCCCTTGGAAAGAATGTGTATTTTGCTGTTTTAGGATGGAATGCTCTATGTATATCTGTTAAGTCCATCTGATCCAGTGTGTCATTCAAAGCCATTATTTCCTTGTTGATTCTCTGCTTAGATGACCTGTCCATTGTAGTAAGTGGGATGTGAAAGTCCCCTAATATTATTGTTTTATTATCAATGAACTTCTTCATGTTTGTTATTAATTGATTTTTATATTTGGGTGCTCCCAAGTTGGAGGCATAAAAATTTACAATTGTTAGATTTTCTTGTTGGACAGACCTCTTAATTTTTATATACTTCTCTTCTTCATCTCTTATTACAGTTTTTGGTGTAAAATCTAGTTTGTCCAGGGGCACCTAGGTGGCTTAGTCGGCTAAGCATCTGCCTTCAGCTCAGGTCATGATCCTGGAATCCTGGTATCAAGTGTCACATCAGGGTCCCTGCTCAACAGGGAGTCTGCTTCTACCTCTGCCCCTCACCCTATTCATGCTCTCTCATTCTCTCTCTCTCTCTCTCAAATAAAATCCTTTATAAAAACAAAAAATATATAATTTGTCTGCTATAAATATGGTTACTCTGGCTTTCTTTTGATGATCATTAGTATGGTAAATGGTTCTTTATCCCCTCATTTTTAATCTGCAGGTATCTTTAGGTCTAAAATGAGTCTTTTGTAAGCAACACATAAATGGGTCTTGTTATTTTTATTCATTCTGATACCCTATGTCTTTTGATTGGAGTGTTTAGTCCATTTACATTCAGAGTGATTATGATAGACATGAATTTAGTGCTATTGTACTACTTGCAAAGTCATTGTTTCTGGAGAATTTTTCTGTGCTTTTCTAGTCTTTGTCACTTTTGGTTTTTCTTTGCACCTCGAAGACTCCCCTTTAATACTTCTTGCAGAGCTGGTTTAGTGGTCACAAGTGCTTTTCCTTTTTCTTTGTCTCAAACCTTTTATCTCTCCTTCTATTATGAATGACAGTCTTGTCTGATAAAGTATTCCTGGCTTTATTTTTCCCTTTCAACACATTGAATATATCATGTTACTCTTCTCTGACCTGTCAAGTTCTTATGACTAGGTCTGCTGCTAACCTTATTTGTCTTCCCTTATAAGTTAGGGATTTCTTTTCCCTTGCTGCTTTTAGGAATTTTTCCTTATCTTTGTATTTTAATTTTACTATGATATGTCTTGGATTTGGTCTGCTTTTGTTGATTTTGAGTTATCTATGCCTCATGTATTTGGATATCTATTTCCTCCCCCAGATTAGGGAAATTTTCAGCTATATTTTGCTCAAATAAACCTTCTGCCCTTTTTCCCCTTCTTTCTTCTTCTGGGACTCCTATGACACAAATGTTATTATGCTTTATGGAGCCACTGATTTCCCTAAATCTTTCATGGTCTTTCCCTCTTCTTTTCAGCTTCATCTTTTTTCATGCTTTTATTTTCTGTATTGCTTATTTGTTCCTCTGCTTCTTCCATCCTTATGATCATTACATCCAGTTGGTTTCACATCATGGTTATAGAATTTTTTTATTTCAGCCTGACTAGTTTTTTGGTCTCTTATCTCTGTGGTTAGCTACTCCCTGGTATCTTCTGTGCTTTTCTCAAGCTTAGCTAGTATCTTTAATGGTTGTTACTTTTAATTCTGGATCAGGCATATCATTTATATCTGTTTGAATTAGATCCCTGGCTGTGATCTTTTCTTGTTCTTTCCTTTAGGATGAATTCTCCATCTTGGCATTTTGTCTAGGTCTCTGTCTTCTTCTGTGTGTTAGGAAAGTTTGTTATGTTTCCTGCTCAGGAAAGTAATGGATTTATTAAGAAGAGGTCATATACCATCCAAGGCCTGGTGCTTCAAGACATATTTCTGGTGTGTGTTGTATGCATTTTGGTTTCTCCTTCCCTCAGATCAGTCCCCTGCAGAGCTTCTCCTTCCCTGCAGGGAGGAGTGTTTGGACCTTGTCCAGTGTGTGCTAAGTTTTAACTAGGTGTACTCTGGACAGCTTGTTAAAAGAGGCATGATCCTAGAGATGAAGCCTTACAGCACTCTATGGTCAGTAAATTTGGTGCATGTAGACAGTTTAGGCTGGTCTTCTCGGGGAGGGGCCTGCTGCTCTAGTTCTCAGGCACACTTGCCCTAAGAAACCAGTACCTGCAGAGCACAGAGGGTCAGGGCTTGGTGTAAGCAATTTATCACCACTGTGGGTGCTGTGCTGTTCATGTAAAGTCAGTCTGTATTGATAGGTAGGGGAGAAAAAATGGCACGAGCCCTTTTCCTTGTTCATGCTTACCACTGTCCAGAAAGTCCTCCCAAAGAGCAAATAATGCTCCCTCATGTGACAGATGTCACAGGCATCCTCAGATCTCTGCCTTCACCCTGTCTGTGTCACAGTCCTCTGCCCACTGAGTAGCACAGTGCGCCTATGTTTTATCCAAGGCGTACCGGTTGAGTTTCAAAACTCCAAACTTTAGGAACCTGCATTGGTGCAGACCTGCACTGGTCCCCTGGTAAACATCTCACCACACTGGGGCTGGGGCTGGTTTGTCCTAGATGGGCAGTCACATCAACATGGAGGCAATTGGAGGTTAGAGAAAAGCACAGCAAAAAGTTGGCATCTATGATAGCAGCCTCTATACTAAGGAACACGCAGTGCAGTGGTGCCCATCTGCTCTTTTTTTCCCTGAGGGCAATGCCAACTCTCCCAGATGCACTCTGAGAAGGGAGAAACAGCTCTCCCACTGAACTCCAGGAATCCTCAGACCAGCTGTCCACTCCTGGGCCTCTGCTCTCCTTTTCCATAGGAGCACCATTGTACCTCCCAGGCTCAACACTAGCCTCTGCATGGACATCTGAAACTTTAGACTTTGAGCTCCTCTGGCTGTTAAAACTCACAATAATCAGCTCCTTTTATTTTCCTAGTCAATGATTTTAGGGAAGAGGAAGGTTTTTTTTTGTTTTGTGTTTTGTTTTGTTTTATTAATCCCTATGCACTGTGCACTCTCTCTCTCTTCTCTTCTGTCCGTGATCAGGGCTTCCTCCTCTCCATAGCAATTGCAATTGTTTTCTCACTCAAATCACATTTCCACACCTCCTACCTTCCATGATGTGGCTTCTTCTCTCCCTTTAGCTGTGCACTTTGTTTTCTCAGTCCTCAAATTAATTTCTTGGATGTTCAGAATGATTTGATATCTATCTAACTGTGTTTGAGGGATGAAGCAAGTGCCATCTTAATTTCCCCTTCAATAATATCAAACTCTTATCTTTCTTCTCTGACAGTAAGAAAGCTGTAGAACTTCTTTATTTTTCTATGTAGTAGGTTTTCATCCATGTGTGCACATAAATATATATGTATATATGTGTATAAATGTGTGTTTTTATATACATACATACAAAACTTACTATTTAGAGAAAAGTCTTTTTTGAGCCTTAGAATATCACCCATAGATTCTTGTTTTGGCTGAGTACTCTAAGGAAATTATTTGGGAGTGGGATTTCTCTTTATGTAACTACTTAATATAACTTTTAGGTTAATTTTTGAGAAGAGTAGAAAGGTCTACCTAGAGGCCTATTGGAGATAAAGAAAAAAGAAAAGTGAGGTAGTTGGGTAGGGAAGAGGGAAGAGGGATTCCAGTGGAAGAAAAGAAACATTCAAATAGATGTTTATGAATACAGATGTGTGATATGTAATGTAACCATTCCTTCCTCATTTCTTCAGTAAAATATATTTTTCTACTGATAATGCATTAAAGGGTATAATCTATTTTGAATATGAAGAACAGCACAATATTTTTCATCATTAGCAGGAACAAATATTGATCAAAGGACAAGTATCACGCTTAAGAGATTGTATCCATGTATCCATCTATCATCTACCTATCCATCATATCTCTTTTAAATCATGTTGGAAGCAGACAAAAGACAAATGCTAAAAAATCTATATATATGCACAGACAATAATTCTAATTGTGAATAATTTAACATTTAGACATGTTAATCTCTCTGCAATATTTTATCATTTCCTCACTGAATTGTACTTATATCACCATAAAATAAGCTTTTTTATCTAATTTTCTCTAGGTCACAGATATCAGAAATTGCACCTTAAGAAAGATAATATTTTCAAGTTAGGTTATCTCAAGAAGTAGGAAAACATTTATTACAGATAATGTAGTATATATGGAAAGTTTATACACATTTTTCAGATGAAAGAAAACATGTAAAAATTCTCAGTGCAACATTTGAATTATTTTGGATATTAATGCTACAAGTTATTTTCATTGCACCATTAAAATGCTGATATGTTAACACTTTAAGTTAAGTGTCTCAAATGTGCATTTAATTTATATTTAATAACACAAGTTTTGCTTATGAAAACCAAGTCAATTATTGAAAGCATTTCCCAAGGTTTAGCAATTATTTAAGAGCTGCATTTACTATAAAGTAATTAGCTCAAATGGCATGTTCATGAAAGCAGATTTAGAACAACTTTACATATTGATACGAAAGGGAATGTTTAATACCAGTATAGCTGAAGATATTCAAATTTATTTAATCTGGCAGGCATTTTGTTTTCAACAAAGGGACAAATACATATTTTCAAGTGGCTTTTTAACATTTTCAAGATGCAAAATCACCATATTTATAGCTGTAATTTCATATAAAATAAAAATGTCAAAATTAATTGAATGGTGTAAAAATTTAGAAGAGTTCTTATTTCTGTTTATATTTATGTTAACTTTCTTATTTGAATTATATCATATAGACAAAAATACACTTTATCTGTATGTACATATTGCATAATAAGATGAAACTAAATAAAAACATTGTAACTTTGTTTGCAAATTAGAATATACAGGGGTGCCTGGGTGGCTCAGTGGGTTAAAGCCTCTGCCTTCGGCTCAGGTCATAATCTCAGGGTCCTGGGATCGAGCCCCGCATCAGGCTCTCTGCTCAGCGGGGAGCCTGCTTCCTCCTCCCTCTCTGCCTGCCTCTCTGCCACTTGTGATCTCTGTCTGTCAAATAAATACATAAAATCTTTAAAAAAAAAAAAAGAATACTACAAAGAAAGTTGGATCTTTCTGTGAGCATTTACTGGTCACACCTCCCATCCTTCTTCCAAGAGGCAACCACTATTTTGAATTTTAGGTTATTCATTCCCTTGGTTTGCTTTACAGATTTACACACACATACACACACACACATTTAACTAATATATTATTTGGGTTTTCCTTGTTTTAAACTGCATAATACATAATACATTATAAAGTAAATATATTCATACATATAAAATTAATATTCAATTGTATACATATTCAAGTCTTCCCCTGTTGAGAAATTTTGGTTAGTACCTTTTTGTTATCTCTGTTATAAACAAAGCTGTTATTAACATTCTTGTACACATCCACCATCACATGTATGTAAGAGCCTATGTGTAACATATGTATAAGTGATATGCTCATTTATAGGACATGTACATGTTTAACTTTAGTGGTTAATAATAAATACTTCCGAAGTGGTTATTAACCAGATATTTGTAAGAATTTTGGTTGTTTTAAACAGCCACTACACTTGATAATATCACACTTTACTGAGTTTTATTGGTTATATTTGCTTAGTTTTGGTTTTTGTTTGCATTTTAAAAAAGAGGGACCACATATTGTTTTTAAAATGTAAAACTTCCTGGGTGCCTGGGTGGCTCAGAGGGTTAAGCCTCTGCCTTTGGCTCAGGTCATGATCTCAGAGTCCTGGGATCGAGTCCCTCATTGGGCTCTCTGCTTGGCAGAGAGCCTGCTTCCTGCTCTCTCTCTCTCTCTGCCTGCCTCTCTGCCTACTTGTGATTTCTCTCTGTCAAATAAATAAAATCTTAAAAAAAATGTAAAACTTCCTCAACTTCACTGTTAATCATAAACATGAGAAAAAAAACAATGAAATATTATTTTACTCTTACAAAATTAAAGAAAAAAATAAAGAAAATGCAATAAGATGGACTTAAAACATCTGCCAACAGTTGCATATATAGTATAAAAGCCCAATAATTAAAATGGTACAAGACTCTGTCATAAATATATTTATTGGGTTAATGTAATCCAATTAAAATGTAGAAATGGAGCTTAATATAAATGGATATTCAGTACATGATAAAAGTATTGTATGTAATCTATGAGTGAAGGTAAACTTTGTAATAAATCATGTTTGAAGTATTAGCTAGTCATCAGAGAAAAGAAAATAGTAATAAAATAATCTCATGTTCCATATCAAGATTTATGAGTCGATCAAAGTTCTAAGGATAAAAAGGAGACAAGAAAGATAAATAAAAAGCACTCAAATTGGAAAAGAAAAAATAAAACTATCTTGGGCACCTGGGTGACTCAGTGTGTTAAAGCCTCTGCCTTCCGCTCAGGTCATGATCCCAGTGTCCTGGGATCGAGCCCCGCATCGGGCTCTCTGTTCAGCAGGGAGCCTGCTTCCCTTCCTCTCTGCCTGCCTCTGTGCATACTTGTGATCTATCTGTCAAATAAATAAATAAATTCTTAAAAACAAAAAGAAAAAATAAAACTATCAATATTTGCAGATGACATGATAACTATATAGAGAAAACCCTAAAGACTAACAACAACAACAACAAACTATTTGAAATAATAAATTAACTTGGTAAAATTGCAAGATACAAAATTAATATGCAAAATTCTGTTACATATCTCTATACTAACTATAAACTATTAGAAAGAAAAGTTAAGAAAACAATTCCATTTACAATTTCATCAAAAAGAATAAAATACCTAGAAATAGATTTAACCAAGTAGGTAAAGAACTTGTACTCTGAAAATTATAAAAGAGTGATGAAAGAAATTGAAGATGACACAAATAATTGGAGAGATATATTGTGCTTATGGATTGGAAGAATTAATATTGTTTAAATGTCCATATTCCTCAAAGAAATCAACAGATTTTTTTTTTAAGACTCTGTTTATTTATTCGACAGAGATCACAAGTAGGCAGAGAGGCAGGCAGAGAGAGAGGGGGAAGCAGGCTCCCCGCCGAGCAGAGAGCCTGATATGGGGCTCGATCCCAGGACCCTGGGATCATGACCTGAGCTGAAGGCAGAGGCTTTAACCCACTGAGCCACCCAGGCGCCCCGAACCTTCTCTATTCTTCCCATCTACCACAGAATGGTATATTTGGTACAACTGATGAACCTACACTGACACATCATTATCCACCCAAAGTCCATAGTTGCTGGTAAACTTTTATTCCTTGACCTTGTATATTAGGTTGCAGAGACTATAGGAGATTTGGGGGTCTCAGAAATGTAAACTCTAAAGCAGTGAGAGAAGCTTAATTGGACAGAGGAAGCAGGTATCTGTGATCTCTGTGCAGAGATGGCGTCAGCTGAACCTACATCTACGGGACCCTTAGAAGCCAGGATAACCACATTTAGAAGCCGGGATAACCTTCAGCGTTTCTTAAAATTGAGGTAAGAGTGCCAGTACTTTGTAGCCTTGCAGTGACAAGTCATTGAATGGAGAATATCCATAAGAAGAGACATAATCTTGGGAGAGGTGCCTCTTCAGTCAAGGATATTTACTGAAGAATAAATACTTTAGACAAAAATATCAACTTAGGAGAATGAGAGCCTCATTTATGGTTAGGGGCTGAATTGTATCATCCCCCAAATTTGTATATTGAAGCCCTAACCCCTCCATTCCTTGAATGTGATTTTATTTTGTGATAGGCTCTCTAATGAGGTGATTAAGTTAAGACAAGGACTTCAGGGCAAGCCACTCTCATGGGAGTCCTTAGAAGAAGAATTTTAATACTGAGAGATACAAGGGGCATGTGTGCACAGAAAACTGACTATGTGAGAACACAGTAAAAAATCAGTCATGTGAAAGCCAAAAAGAAAGACCTCACAAAAAAATCAAACCTGCTGACCCTTTGATCTTGGATGTCCAGCCTTCAGAACTATGAGAAAATAAATTTCTATAGTTTAAGCCACCTAGTCTGTAGTACTTTGTTATGTTATGGCAGCTCTAGCTGACTAATTTAATCATGAAAAGGAGAGCTTGGCAGAATGACACAGAATTTACAAGAAACAAGTCTTTGCCCTGCTTTTATCGACTTATTTTGGGTAGGAAATTAACCTCAATTGTGAAGAGCTTCTCTAGGATTCTATCCTGTCTTTCCTTTTCCTGGAGAAACTTTAAATAGGAAAGTTATTGAGGTGGATCCCAGGTCAATGGTTGCAGCTTATCTAGAGACCACAGTTGGTATCACGGCCTTCTCTACAGCTATTTTAATGTTTCTCAGTCTTACCTAGCATCTCGGTGGCTTATTTAGTGAGGGATCCAAGCCTTCAGTCACCGTGCCCTCTCAGACCTGTTGCGCTTCATTCATTTATCATCAGCATGGTGCAGGCAGAGCAAGAGGTACTGTGCTAAAGTCATATGCTTGCAAACATATTCTTTCCCTTCCCTATTGTAAGTCTATTTCTTCTGGAAAACTGGGGTCAATTCAGTCTTCCAGTACTTCTTTGATGGTGTTCTTTGGGCACAAGGAGCCAAAGGAGACACAGTAACAGTCACAATTCAAACTTAATGGGGTGTTAGCAATGTCCTCCAGTTAAAGTGTTTTCTTTCTGGGACCCAAGATTTCTAAACCCAAGCTTTTTTTTTTTTTTTTGCTTTAAAAAAAAAAAATTTTATATACATATAATGTATTATTGGCCCCAGGGGTACAGGTCTGTGAATCACCAGGTTTACACACTTCACAGCTCTCACCATAACACATACCCTCCCCAATGACCATAATCCAACCACCCTCTCCTTACCACCCCCCCCCCCCGCCACCCTCAGTTTGTTTTGTGACATTAAGAGTCTCTTATGTAAACCCAAGCTTTTAAGAACCAACCATTTTAGCAACTCATTAGTAATATTTCCTGTGATCCTGGTCATGGTATTAAAGCTTTCATCATGGGACAGACCTTCTATACTAATAAATTTTCCCTTATCCAAATTTATCTCCCAAACCTTTGTACACATACATAGCACCATCAGACTGAATTCCATATACTCATGTGTCTCTTGTTGGTTTATGTGCCTAGGTTCTACAGCAACTTCTGTGACTTCCTTTTCTCCTATTCAACAATCTCAGCATTTCTCCAGCTACTTTATGTTACCTGTAGCTATCGATCTAGTGTACAAGATGGGAGAAGATGGTAGAGCCTGAAGGTTCTCATGCAGAGCCTGCATGATTTCTTTTAACAGAGCCCCTGCATTATACTCAAGCAAGGGGGATCATTGGTCTTTAATGAGGAGTGGGCCAATATTTCAGGCCCAGAGAGTTCAGGGGAATCTGACACTTGAAATTTTCAAGTGTATTGACTCAGATACTCTTATCATGAGTCCAGAGTCACTACTTCCCAATTAAGGCATTGATCTTAGCATAGCAGACAGGCCTGAGATTGAACATCATCCTTGTCTGGAGCTCTGCTACCACTATAATTAAGTCCTGGACCTGATGATCACCTTTTTCTGCCCGCTTGCTGCAGCAAATGAGTCTTTTTTATTCTGCCAAAGAGGCCCTCTGACTTTCACACTTCACCTTAAATTGGTGATTAATCACCATAAGTCTTTCATTGTTTTTCTTCAATGCATGCTTAGTCCCATCCAATTACATAGTCCTTATAATTATTATTTTGCCCCTGATGTCTCAAATGCCTAGTATATCCACCATTGCATTCATTTTGATTAGTATTCTAGTCTAGCTCACCACCAGCGTGGGTTTTAACAACCGCATTCCTACAGTATGCTACAAGCTATCAGTATTCTATTCACCACCTGTAATTAGAGTCTTTGTTGCCAGGAGGTCAGAGAATGATCCATTTCTGAAATCCCATTTTAAATTCTGCTTTCCAGGATCAATTCTATTACCAGCTCTTTTAGGTCGTGGTCTTTTGGAAATAGACTCTCTGGCAGAAATTTGCATTCATGGATTCTTGGCAAAAATATCTCTAAAAGACTGAAAGAAGACAGGTTGGACAGAAAAAGAAGTTGAACTGCAAACAAATGCAAGGCGCTTCAGCTGACCCAGTGGTGAGCTTTATAGCTTAGATAGCCTTTGAGAATTGTCCTATTCAAGACAAGGCTGTTGGGTCTTTGTACCACACCATCGACCTATTATTGGATGAGTTCTGTTCCAGGGAGACCATGTAACCTTGAAAAAGGCAGCAACTTCAGACCACCCATGGTTTCCTCACTTAGTTTAGAGGAGCCAACATTCTTAACAACTGAATGAATGTCTTACTCTCAAGAAGAGAATTTCAGTGGCATATCTACCATCCTTTACAACGAGGAAGCAATTGTATGGCTGTGATAACTTCATCATTATTCACTGTCTTCACAATTAGGGCTTTTTGAAGATTTATGGATGTACATCTTTTAAATAAAAAAATATTAAAAATTGGAAAGTAAAGTGTTTGGCAGTGGTTGTGGAAACTGGAGAGTTAAAGCAAAATTAGGCCAAGAGATAGCAAAGCCACAGGGATGAGGTGCAATTGGGAAATTTGCTGTGTTGCCTTTTTATGCACTTCTATTTCACTTGCCTCTTGGCAATATTTTGCTTGGTTGGGTCAGGTGAATGAGTGAATAACTGAATAAAGTTCTCTTTCAATCTATTATTTTGGGAGTTTTTAAATTTGTTCTTCATTTACCAAAACGTAGAGCTATCTGATTATATACTCACCTCTATTGATCTTACATATGTGGAACTACAAACATAACATATGCAAGAGCTTCAATTGCCCAATGGGGAGCTTTCAGATTCAGAGAGCTTCTGAGATTTGTCTTACTTAAGGCAAGGGTGTTGGGCCTTCATATTTACCTGTGTATATATGCCATGCATTTATTCATTTAATATATGTGTATTTACACCAGTCACTGGACATTAGAGAGATGTAAGCAAGAAGCATCCCCCTCAAAAATCTGCCTTGTGCATATTAATAGACTGCCATAATTCATGTGGAGGCATCCTGTGGTCTTTAAAGTGTGAAATTTGAGGATTTCAAAAGTGAACTGTAAAAGCTAAGTTCCTGAGTGGAAAAATAACAAAAGTTGTCAGTTATAAATTGTTACATGAAGAAGAAAAAGTTCTGGGAGATGAAGAGGACTCAGAAAGAGTATTAGGCAGAGCATGGGTTTATTGTGTTTCATAAACACTTTTTTGTGCTTAAAAAATGGACAATTCACTTTAATAAGCATAATAATTATTTTTAAAAAATTATGATGGTCTGTTAATGTGCAAAGTTATTATTTTCATTCATTAAACAAGTCTTTAGCAAAATACACTACTTACAAAAAATTATATTTTAAAGAAATAGTGGAATCACGTGAAGTGAATAACAAAGATGAGATTGGCAACAACTGTAACTCAAAACAGGTACTAAGAATTCTACAATGGCAGATGTTAGGACACAAAGTGTCTCTGATAAATGTAAGATTATTTGAGAGACTTCAAAAGTATTGAGGTGGTGCTAAATTTCACACATTACAGGTGGTGTAATGAATTTTCTTTTTCCATTTTTTCTTTATTTTTCCTGAGGTCTAATTTACAACATTTTTCTTTCATAGATTATGCTTTTTATTTTTATTTTTAAATTGTATTTATTTATTTACTTGAAAGAGAGAGTGAGCAAGGGAGAAAATGGGGGGAGAGGCAGGGGGAAAAGGAGAAGCAGACTCCCCGCTGAGCAAGGAGCCCCAAATGGGGCTGGACCCTTGGACTCTAGGACTGTGACCTGAGCCAAAGGCAGACACTTAACCAACCGAACCACCCAGGTGCCCTAGATTTTACTTTTAGAGTTATATTGAAGAAATATTTGTCTAACAAAAGCACACAAAGATTTTCTGTAGAACTTATCTTCTGTTGTTTTACATTTTACATTTAGGTTTATGATCCATCTTGAGTAAATTTTTACATATCACGTGATATATAAATCATAGCTAATTTCAGCAATTGGGTATCCATTTCATTTTTCAGCATCATTTGCTATTAAAGAACTATTTCACCATTAAATTTTCTTTGAATTGCTTTTTGGAAAGTGAGAGAACATATACATGTACATTTATTTCAGGATTCTCTATTTTGTTCTAGTTACCTATGTACATCTTTAAACCAATACCACACTATATCAATTATAGCAGATTTTAGTAAATTTTGAAATCTGTTACTGTAAGTCTTCCACATTTAGTTGCAAAGAATTAAGAGAATTATATTTTTTAACTGGGAATCCATGTACTCTGGAAACATCAACAAGAGAGAAAATGGATATAAATGAGACAACTTATCAGTCATCATTATCTGTCCCTTTTTCCAACTAACTGTCCATACTCACCCTTTTCTCCACATATGAAAAGTATTCACAAATAACCAAGACAGAAATATCAGCGTCCCATTTAATTACATTCAGTTCCATGTTCAGAATATATCTTCTCATTGTCTAGTGACCATTGAACTCAAAGAAAAATATATTCACTCTTGAGCCAACCAAATATAATAATGGAGTAGAAACATAGCATTTATATTATAAGTTCCATTTTTGAACAGGTAAGAGTAGAATACATATAGTTGTCACTGTTAGATAACAACATTAAAAACCTGCTGTGCAGAAAATGTAGAGATTATCAGCCCTGAGAATACGATGCATTCCTTAGATAGATAGAAAGGGGCTTTTCTTAATGCCTCAAGGTCTCCCATCATGTCAGGAAATTTCCTTATACAATACTTTTCTTTTTTTTTAAACATTTTATTTATTTGTCAGATAGAGAGCACAGGAGTGAGCACAGGCAGACAGAGGGGCAGGCAGAGGTAGAGGGAGAAGTAGGCTCACTGCTGAGCAAGGAGCCCGATGTGGGACTCGATCCCAGGATGCTGGGACCATGACCTGAGCCGAAGGCAGCCGCTTAACCAACTGAGCCACCCAGGCGTCCCTATACAATACTTTTTTATGACCATATCTGTAGTACATCATGGAGTATGCTCTTGATGTCTACACACTTTCATTTGTCTCTTTCTGCCCGTTCAGGTTTAGTGAACCAGGAGTGGCTTTAAGGGTAAAGTGAACATAAACTTAGGTCAAACATGTGATTTCTTTTGTCATAGATTTAAAAAAAAATCTTATTGGGTTTTTGATCGATAATGCTTCCATTCCTTTTCATGTATTAATGGCAACATCTAAAGAGCTTTTCTTGACATGGGTCTTAATTCTGAGGATTTTACTTTTCTGTTTACTGGTCTTTGTGCATGACCCATTTACCTCATTCTCCATTAAATGAGAGTTATCTTACGGGTGTCTACCCAGTTGGTATGTGGTAAAGGAACACCTACAGAGTGAGGAGGTGGGGGATCCAGCAGTCTCTGTCACAGATGATATTACAGTAGTTGAGATGAGAAAAGATGCTGATTTGGAAAATGTTGATAGCAAGGAAAATTGAAAGGAGAGGAAGATCATATGCACATTTCGGAAGTAAGACAGATAAAATAGGCTATTGGATTATATACTGACAAAAGGAAAAGGAGAAGTTAGAGAAGATGTCTATGGTTTGGGCCAGAACAATTGACTGGACTGTGATACTGTTTACAGAAAGAAGAATATTTGAGATGAGTAAACGTGTACTGTAAAAAACAATGTTATTTTGTAAAATTTCACTTGGAACTTGGGTTTAGCCATTGTACTTTTAATAAATATATTTATCAATACTTTATTTCATTAGTATTCAACTTCCAAAAGCATATTTAATTCTAATATGCTATGCAATTTTTGTAGTAGTTTTTTCTTTAGATTATGGAGTTTGTTTTGACGTGCTTTCATCAAGGATTTTAGATTCGGAATTAAGCTTTCAATTTTCATGTATCAGCACTTACTTCTTACCTGTGCCGTCATATGGAATTATAAAAGGCTGCTTACACTATTACAATCAGCCAGTTAAAATATCATTTATATACACAGAAGAACTTGGGTATTTCAATTCCAAAAATGTGTGCATAAACTACAATGATGATGAGAAAAGTCATCAGTGAATATGTACAAATTTTACCCAGTGTTTTTAGCAGAAACCAGCCAGAGCATCTTATTCAAGCACAACCAATTAAGAATCTATCATGACAGTGTTATTAAAGGATCAAGTACAATGTGACAAAAATAAAGTCTGAGTTTGTCCCTTGGGAGGTGATCATCTAATCTCTTGCTCTCTTTAAGCTTTCATTCCTTCCCGGGTTCCAGAAAAACACAGCAAAACTTTCAAAATGTTTCCCTAAAAGTAAAGAATAAATTAATCACAAAATGATTGGACAGCAAGAAAGTACTCTTTATATAAGGTTAATAACTTGAATATTTTATATTATTCTGTTATTATTCTTATAGCATACAATTAGAAAGAACATAAATAACCAGCCAAATTGTGCACAAAATACTTAACAGAAATAATATAAGCTGATCATATTTTAATTGTTGAAGTAATCCATTGTATATACTTGTACGTATACCACATTTTCTATATCCATTCAGCTTTAGATGGACACTTGGGCTTCTAAGTACAATGCTAAGTGAAATAAGTCAATCAGAGGTACACAACTACCACAAGATTTCACTCATATGTGGAATTTAGGGAAAACAAATGAGCAAGGAAAAAAAAAGGAGGGAGAGAAACCAAGAAACAGACCCTTAACGATAAGAAAATACACTGATAGTTATCAGTGGGGAAGTGGGGGGGATGAAATGGGTGAGGGAGATTGAAGAGTACACTTATTATGATGAGCACAAGTAATGTATAAAATTGTTGAATCACTATGTTGTACACTTGAAGCTAATATAACACTGTATGATAACTACTGGAATTAAAACCTAAAACTTGATTTAAAAAAGAAAAGAAGATGATCTAGGTAAAAAATAAATCAACTATGGTAAAAATTATTAGAGCTGGCAGAAATAGGTGGTGGGAATAAAACATGATGCTATCAGATTAGACTGTGAACTTAGAATTTTAAACCAGAGTGCTATTATGGGTACACACAGTGATGATAGAGATAATATTGAAAGTGGTACCCAAGAATAAATTTTTATCCTTATATTCCCCACTTTAAAAAAATGACCCTGATCTTACATTTCTAACTCTAAAATGTTGACACTGAACCCTAGCTTGGGTCTAAGATTAAATAATGTATTTTTATTATATAACCAATATTTTCAGTATATTAACATGGTGTTTAAATATATGAAAAAAAACAACATTTCTAACTCTACCCTTGAAATAAATTGAACTTTCATTTATGTGCTTTTTTTTTTCTTATTCCATAAGCCTACATAATTTTCTATATTTTATACATATATTTTTTTATTTTACTCATTTTTAAACTAATTTTGCATCATAATATATTTGGCCAAGAAGAATCCCCACAGGTCTTTCAGAAATGTGGAACAATTTGCTATAGTCTAAATTTGAGGAATCCCTCAAGAAAAATGAATATTTCATGTTATATATTTTTCCTTGAAAGGCTGTCCATTCTACAATCGACTATTCCACAATACTTTGGGTTTAGACTATGGTTAGATCACTAAAAGGGTGATATTCATAAATTTGAGCTCAATGCTGTTCACTTTTAAAAGCAAATTTTCAGGATATTAGTTAAAACATGAGAGACTTTGCAAGAATTTTGTAACCTAAAATCGGTAAAGAAAATGATTACAAGACAGAATGAGTCCATGAAATCTATGTTGGAAAGGACTATTTCAGTGGAGGAAATTATTTAATAGTTTATAGAGGTTTGAAGCTCCAGGAGCCTTAGAGGTTATAGAGCTCTTGGCCAACGTATAGAAAGTAGCAAATACAAGCTTGTGAGAAGAGAGATTCAGCCTCAGGAAGGATTAGATCTATAGGAATTGGAAGAGACTCAGAACTACAAAATTTCAGAGAAAGAAACATGGAAGAAACTAAGTTTCCTATGACAAAGCAACAGAAAAGAGATTTTGTTTACACTCGTTCTGTAAACACTAGAAATCATTCACTAACCTGAGTCCATATCAATTACCTCTCTAATAAGAAAGAAGCCACTTAACACTAACTCCATTAATAATTTTTTGACCATTAAAATGTCTTTGTTATCTTCCTTTGTTCTTATCGCTATGAAAATATTATCTTTGCTTTAACTTCTCTCTCGATTTCTTCTTCCCCATCTTTGCAAAGATTTAGGAATCATTTCTACCTTTTCTCCCAAGCTCTGACCTACTTTCCAATATTTTGCTGGACATCTTCATCTTTATGTTCCTATAGTTACTTAAACTGGGACCTTCCAAAAAATTTTCATTATATTTCTAACAATCTCAGGTCAATTTTTCACTAGACTTTCCTTTCTGAAAAGGGCGTTACATGAATAGTCATGTCTTCAAAGAAGGAATTAAAATAGTTAATAATCATAAAAACAGTGCCTGTGCATATTATTAATAATCAGTGAACTGCAAATAAAACTATGACATTATTCACATGTCAGAATGGCTTAATTAAGCAGAACAACAACAGTAAATATCTGCAAGTTGTTGGAGCAAAGAGAACTCTCATTTCTTGCTGGTATACCTTGAGATGAGTTTGGAAAACAGTTTGATAATATCAGGTAACTTTGTACCATGCACAACTTTTTCTTTTTTATCTAAAAAATTTTTTTTAAGATTTTATCCATTTATTTGATAGACAGAGATCACACAAGTAGGCAGAGAGGCAGGCATAGAGGGTAGGGGAGAAGCAGGCTCCCGGCCGAGCAGAGAGCCTGATGCAGGACTCGATCCCAGGATGCTGGGATCACCACCAGAGCTGAAGGCAGCGGCCCAACCTACTGAGCCACCCAGGCGTCCCTGCACCATGCACAACTTTTAACCCAGAAATTACATTTCCATTTTGATATCCAACAAAACTCATACAAGGATGTAACAAAAGGCATTAGGAGAATGTTTATGGCAACATCCATAATAGTTCCAAAGGACCAACAGTGATGGGATAGACGAATATATTGTGGTGTATTCCTACAAAAGAATACCACACATCAATGGAAGCAAATTAATTAGAGGAGCTATATGCCATAACATAGTTGAGTCTCATAAACATATATTAAGTAAAGGAAGTCAAGCACAAAAGATTATGTATGTCCTGCATGCTTCCATTTGTATGTGAAGTTGTCTGTGTTAAATATTCAAAATTCAGTAGGAACTCAATAAATGTTAACTATATGGTTTAATAAGTGGTGAGTGATTTCCCCTATCATATTTTGGCCTATCATATTTTTTCTCTGGGTTTTGTCTACTCTCATTTATCTGTCAAAGCCCAAGTCAAAGCTTACAGACAGAATCTTTTTTCCATCTTTACTCTCATACACTTATGATTCCCTATATCATAGAATTTATCATCAGGGCTATACTGACACATTTTGACACTTTTTTGGTTAATTTACTTCTGCACTTTTTAAAAATTTCCTCTTCCCTTCTTTTCTGTCTCATCCCACTTTCTAGCATATACTCTATGACATGGACTCATGTAAGAATATAATTGTTTTTTGAAAGAGTAAATAGGTTAGTTAGCCATAAGATTTAAAGTCCTCCATAAGTAGAACTATGTTCTATTAAGTCTCTGTTTTCATTAACATTACTAGGAAAATATGGCACAATTTATTTTAATTTAAATATTTTTTCTTTTTCTTTCCTCCAACTTTTTAATGTCTCTCAAAATTCTCTTCAGTTAAGATTTTTTTTTTCTGATCTCTTGAACAAAATACTATCTCTCTCTGAATGTTAAAATGCTTTTCAGCGATCCTATTTGCATTTGTATAATAATTTATATGATTTTTTATTCTCTATTTTGGACAGCAAAGCTTAAGAACTTATTAATTATCCCTTTTTGCCTTTCATTGCCTAGTTCAGTATGTTTGGCATGGCAGAAATTTAGTAGAATTGAACTGAATTCTATTGAATTAAATTAAATAAGTATACTGTGTAATGAATTATTGTTGAATAACAAAAATTAAAGTGCAAGGTAAGGAGACTTTGAGATTCTAGAAGCAATGTGAGCAATAAGATACAGTGACTTGAATTTAAAGATATACTCATTACAAAGTAAGTGGAAGATGTTCTGCTTAGCATTAAAGGAAGTACTTCTCATATTGTCTGTGATGAAGAACTAGGCTTTTTAATTTCCAATTCATTGCACAGCAATATTCTGTTAAAACACAATAAAATTGATTACTAGGAAAACGAAATTTAAAAATTAATTCATATGAAATGTAAGTTTGTCTTTTTAGATACAACAGACAAAATTTTATTTCAATAAATATAATTAAAACATATCACAGAAGCAAATACAAGAAATTATACAACTATACTATTCTCTGAAAGCTTGTGTACTAGTGATGAATATACCGAATATTACATTATAACTTTTGTTGTTCTACAAACCTAACTATTTAGTTATGAGTGATATAGCAATTGGTCAAATTAAATTTCTATACAAGACAATTTGAATAAATAATGCTTTAGTAACATCTAAAGTTTTTCATGTATCAAATGAGATTGTTTTTTGTGTGTGTGTGTGTGTGTTTTTGGTTAATTTGTCTAGTCTAAGTTATATTAATGACAATGTTACATACAGTGTAAATACACACAAACAATTTTTGCAGTTTATCTTATTTTAAAGGATTTATTTATTTATGTTAGTGAAAGAGTGTGTGTGCACATGCATGAGGAGGGTGGGGAGAGAAGGGAGAGGGAATCCTCAAGACAACTCCCTACCTAAGGCAGAGTCCAACCAGTTGATGTCAGGGTCCCAAGACCATGACCTGAGCTGAAATCAAGAGTGGGCCACTCAACCTACCAAGACACCTGGTGGGTTGTGTTAATAAAAGATTACAGAACCAGTCTCAGAAATATGTTGTTAGAACTGGAAGAGAATTTAGTTCCATCATCAACCTCTTTAGTTTTCGTCTTTCTCCAAAACAAAGCAGGTAAAGCAATTTCAAAATTCATCCTTAATCCTTACTTCTTAGTTCAATAATTTAATTTAAAATATTACCGGTAACTTTAAATTAACTTTTATGAAAGAGGTGGATGCTCTGTCCATGAATTTCCTATACATGGATCTTTCCTGTTTTTTTTTTGAAAAATCATATTATTATAAAATGAATCCCAGACAGAAAAATTCACAAAACAAATGTATAGTTTAAAGAAGTATTATAACAAATAATTAAAAGTTCATAAAACAGATCATTACCAATTATCTTAGAAACACTTCCAATTTCTCTGTTCCATAATGAATTCTTTCTTCTTCTTGTAAACAGCTATTATCCTTTGTAAAGAGGAGAGGGTAAGAGAGGAGAAGGACCAAGATGAGAACCACAATGGCTTTTTTTTTTTTAAAGATTTATTTATTTATTCGACAGACAGAGATCACAAGTAGGCAGAGAGGCAGGCAGAGAGAGAGGAGGAAGCAGGATCCCTGCTGAGCAGAGAGCCTGATGCGGGGCTCGATCCCAGGACCCTGAGATCATGACCTGAGCCGAAGGCAGAGGCTTTAACCCACTGAGCCACCCAGGCGCCCCCACAATGGCTTTTATAACCTACCTTGGAATTAGCATATGGTCATGTGGACATGTTCTATTGGTAACACAAACCAACTCTGGCATAATGTGGTAGGCTGTAGAAACCAGGAGATGGGGATATCTGGGGCAACTCAGAGGCTGGCCATCATATTGGGTCAAGTGGCTATCATTGACTGTGTCTGGGAAAGCCAGACAATACCATCACTCATTCAAAATGCATCTAGAAGCTGGGGTTTCAGAAAATTCCCCCTAGGAAAGGGAGAAATGTTCCCACAGGAAAAAAAAGTGTCAGGGTGTACCCCTGCCACTGACACAGACACACAGCCTCTACTATCAGATAAGAAAATGTTAAGTCCTATTTATCCTGTCAACTTCCCATTTCTTTTCTGTTTCACCTGCATCTGGCTTACAGATGAGCTGGTCAAAAACTCTCAGACTCAAACATAAAATTTGTGTATTCAAAATATGAACTCAGCATCTTTCCATACCTTTGTGAACTGGCATTGTTATCTGTTTTTGAGTGGATAATAGATAAGAAATTTAGTTTCAAATCAATTGCTGAAATAAGAGAGAACAAACATGTTGTTATGAGTTATACTTTCACTTCCATGCCTCAAACACAATTTCCTATGAAAACACAGGCAAGAGATAAAAGTTATTATGTAATTGTCCATCAGCTTTCTACCTACGTAGAGCCTAACTCTACCCTTTCAGTGATACTTTTAAAAGAGTAAAGAGCTTTGTTTTGATACCTACCATGTAAAAAGCCTAGAATCATGGTTAGTTAACTGGAAGCATGTGGTTATTTCATATTATTTTAAGTAGCCTGGTTTTAGAATTTTTCAAATATATCAAAGAAGCTAGGTAGTTGCATTTCAAAATCTTCTTACTTTATTTCTATAGTTAAATTTTTGTGAAGCCATAAAATTAGGAGTACTTCTGTATATAAATGCCACATGAAATTTTAAATAAAGCCACTGAGAGGAGCTCTAACCAAGATGATACAATTTATAGGTTGCTATCCATATCCCTTTAGTTCCGTGAATAAGTTAACAAAAATTCACGTTAAAATCCTACTTTTGAGTTTCGTCTTTTGGAGAGCTGAGGAATATGGCCTGTCCTATATTTATAAGAATGGTCATTATTATTCTGCTGTTTTGTCACAGGTTTCTTATAGCCTTGAGCCTTCTAAAGTAGGATTACTTTTAGTTGACATGTATTTTTTGTTTCTTTTCACCTAGAACATTTCTCAGTGTTTTCTGACCTTGATATTCTTAAAGAGTCCAGGCCAGTTATTTTGTTGAATGTCCCTCAATTTGGGTTTGTTTAATATTAACTCCTGATTAAATTTAGAATATACATGTTTTTCAAGATTTCTACAGAAGTGATGTATCTTTTTCAGTGTATCATACTAGTTTGGCCCAATTTTGTTGATGTTAATTTTGATCATTGGGTAAAGTGGTACTCTTTGAAATTAAGTCACTTGTAGGGGGACTATATACTTCATACCTATACTCACTAATTTATGAGCCTTTAAACAATGATACTTTTAACTAATGTTATTAAGAATTAAAAACAACTTTTAAATCCTTTAGGTATTTTTTGATATGAACAATTTCAGTAGATCACTAAAGACAGAATACAAAATTGAATCCTTGTCCTGTCAATAAATTGTTTTTGTCCTCAGACAAAATTACATCATTACATTAGTTTTTGGAACCTGCTACAAAAATGAAATTTTGTTTTTATCTTAAATCTTGCCTTTAAAGGGATAAGAGATTTGAATTGTAACTTATTTATTTACATACCAGGAAGATCAGATTTTTACTTTTCATTTCTAACAATGGCAATTCAGGCAGACTTTTTTCCATTTTGACCATTGAAGAAATATTAAAAGAATAATGCATTGATATGGGAAATCAAGTTTTTGCTTTATAAGGCAATTTTTCAAGAGGTAAAGGATGTGTATTTTTAATAACCATGCCTCTCATGAATTACTGTTCATTCTTATAGATAAATCTCTATTCTACTTTTTCTTTTGGGTGGAATTAAGACTGAGACCTCTCCCTCAGAGAATATCTGTATCCAATCACCAATATAACTCAACACATTCTATGGATCAGTACTGTTTAAACATTCCCGAGCCTAATGACAAATCAAGGGCTTTGTAAAATTAAGTTTGTGAATCTCAACTAACATAGTCACATGAACAACCTATTCTGTTGGAAGATTAACATTCTTCATTGAAAATTCAAATTTAGGGGCACCTGGGTGGCTCAGTGCATTCAAACCTCTGCCTTTGGCTTGGGTCATGATCCCAGGGTCCTGGGATCGAGCCCCACAGTGGGCTCTCTGCTTAGCAGGGAGCCTGCTTCCTCCTCTCTCTCTCTCTGCCTGCCTTTCTGTCTACTTGTGATATCTGTCTGTCAAATACATAAATAAAATCTTTAAAAAAAAAAGAAAATTCAAATTTAGCCTGACAATTCTAATTAAATGACTTTCTGTTTTCTTAAAACTTGTATTTCAGATGTTACACAGAACCTTTCTATGCTCATTAATTGCTACCCACTCCTGGGGACTCATTTTGGAACAAAAACAGAAAAAAATCTAGAATGCATTTTTAATAGCTTAAAAATGTAAAATGTAAAACTGAATGGAAAAAAAGGAGTTAGATTTTAAACTTCTGCATTCCAGAAAACAAACAAACAAACAAACATGCTGGGAACCTTTTGGAATAAATGTTGGCAAGGCAGTCAATATTTTGTTCTATGTAACTGGTAGTCTTTCTAGTGGGGTGGGACTTTACATTCATTTATCTAACAAATATTTGAGTGTCTCTTATGCTCTATGTAGTTTTCCAGATGTTGGCATACAATGATGAACAAAATAGAATGATGTGGTATGTATTAATGGAAAGTGTAAATTACTTACAAAATGGCTTTAGTTTTCCCCCCAATTCTTCATCCCGGTCTTCAAAAGTAGGGTGATTTTGTAGCTCCACATTTCAAGAAGTAAAATCTACTTCCCCACTTTTTAAATCTTGGCTGTCCTTGCAAATTATTTTGACAAATAGAATATGGTGGAAATGACTTGTGAGTATCAAACCCAGGGCTCAAGAGTGTTTGCATGCTTGCTTGCTTCCACTCTTTCCCTGGGAACACTGCCACCTCCAAGAGAAGCCTAAAGGCAGTTAACAGTCAGCCAAATCTCAAACATAAAGACAAATAAGTAAAGATTAGCAGAGCTACCAACCCAAAGATATATGTATGACAGGAGAAACTGCCCAGCCAACTTGCAGAAATATGTATTTTAAGGTGATTTTCTTACATGACAGTAGCCAGCTGAACTCTTGACCACAGGACACCAAATATCTGTGTGTTCAGAACTGATAGTTATGAGCTGGGTTCTATCACATGCAGCAAGCCATAAATTTGAACTTACTAAGAACAGGCCATCATATGTTTGAAATGGAACATCCTGGGTTGAGGTTAGACAGGACTAGACTCTACAAGGAAGTTGCATGATCAGGCAGAGTAAACCCACGTAACACCATATTTGTATCTGTGCCCTTTTCCTAGTTTGCAAATATGGTCATGTGAGAGCAACATCTTATCAAGCAAAAGAGGAAAGAGCCCAAATTTGCTTTACAGATGTGTTAGCTGGTATCTGAATACAAGCTACTAATGGGTGGGTAAAGACGTGAGTGATGCCTTCTAAGTGTAGAATGGCTTGAAGTGAGAATGTATACAGAAGCCTGCTCATGTCTCAGGACCCTGACAGCAAAAGGACTAGCAGATCTGGGACATGGACATGTGAATTATAAGCATGTATATGAAGGTGTGGCAATAGATGTGAAGTGTGAAGATTATGAATCACCCACCAGAAGGCATCCACCATGGAGGAAGTCCTGACCAACTGATTAGACAAAGTGGCCTGGCCAGTAGAAGTTGTCAGGCATCATCACTGGCCATGCCAGAATTGTCAGGTTGGGTTTCTCTATGTCATGGCTTTTGTACCAGAGATGGTGACTGTATATGAGCCTAAAAGCATGGACTCACTCTTACCAAAGTCAGTCTAGCTACTGTGGCCTCTGGATTTTTCTATTTCTCATCAAGAGTAACTAACACTGTATTGTTATTTTTTGTTGCAGTATCACTTTGGCATTATTGATCAAAATACAAATATGCATATTGTCTGAAGTAGCAATTTCACTTCTAGGAGCATATATCAGGAAATACTTATGTATTTAGCAAAGATTTTATGGATTATAAAATTTAACTTATCATATACGTAAATCCAATTGTCTCTAAGCAGTTTTATTGTATTACAAGGTTTGGTTTTGTTTTGTTTTTTGGCTTTAAGATTTTCTTTCTCCTTTCTTTCTTCCCTCTTACCATGTATTCCCACCTCTGTCTTTCTTTTGTATTGATAAAAGAAAAGCAGACAACAAAAACTTTTAAAAGTCTGTCAGGTTTACTAGATTGCTGTAGGCGAGCTTAAATACAATAGAATTTTAGACACTCTGCCTTTATCTTTTTATATGCTGCTCAAAATATATACTAAGAGGGGTGAATACTTGGAGGACTCTATTTCCAAAGGTTGTGATGCCTCTTTCTAGGGATGGAGGGCAGCGGGACAGTATATGTTCATGATACTGGAGGCACTGGTGACATTTGGGATTCTGCAAAGTGAAAAAAATGATGGATTGATAGTCAGTGCCTTGGAAAACAGTTGGCAAATTCCAGAGAAAGTCAATGTGATTTTGGTTTCAGGATTATTTAAAACGAACTTTCCAAACTGGAGCCAACATTTATCCTCAATAACAAAGGGAACTACAACTCTGAAAAACATTTACTTAAGAATATTAAATCAAGAAGGTACCTAAAAGATCACTGGATCCCAAAGTTTTATTTTGTAGATGAACCGTTATGTACTTGCTTAAATCTGACCACAGCCATGAGTTGGTCCTGTGTCCCTCATCAGAGTAGGGTCTCCACTCCTTTCTTATTTTAATGCAGTTTCTTTACCAAAGCAATCTTTGTAAATCTCCTTTTCCATGACTTATCTATTTTTTTTAAAAGTTGTATAAATTTTATCCTATCACAAAATGCAATTGAAATATTTTGGCTGAGAGAGAATCTTTTTAGTTCTAAGGATCACACACAAAAATGGGAACTTTGTCCCCCTTTGTTTCCCAAAAAATAGGAAAAATTAGGTCTCTCAGAAAAAAAAAAGACTGAATAAACTCCTTAGTATATGATTTTTATGTCACTATTTTCTTTTTTTTTTAAGATTTTATTTATTTGACAGAGAAAGAGAGATCACTAGTAGGCAGAGAGGCAGGCAGAGAGAGAGGGGAAGCAGGCTTGCCACTGAGCAGAGAGCCCGATGTGGGGCTCGATCCCAGGACCTTGAGATCATGACCTGAGCCGAAGGCAGAGGCTTAACCCACTGAACCACCCAGGCGCCCCTATGTCACTATTTTCCAATCATAAAATAGTTACTGTCCAATTTTTACCTCTGCTCAGCTATAGTAACTAAATACTTTCTTCTGGATTCATAGCAGAATCTAGACAGCAACAGCATATTAATTTATCAACTGTATTGTTCCTTATGGATTCCTTACAGATTACCCATTAGATGGCAATGTTATCATGCATATCTGGAATTTTACTTCTAGCAATACTAAGGAAAATAATCTAGCTGTTTTGTTTTCACGGTTCAAAAAATAAGACTTAGAATAGAATGCTACTCTATAGTTTAAGAGTGATTCTGTGCAAGACTATTCTGTGTTTGAAACATGACATCTTATGACAAGTTTGCACCTCTTATCCAAATGTTTCCACATTTTTAAACTAAAATTAAAGTGGCGAATTCAACCTTGATCAACCAGCTCATGAGGAGATTTGTACAAAAGAAATAGAAAATCTCTTTTATGGCATATTACTTCATTCAGTGGAGGTGAAAAAAATTTTAGTATCATTATTTTCAAAGCAACAATAGAATAGCAAAAACACAATCCCTGAACAAAGTGGTGGTAAAAAATGTAATTTGACTGGAAGTAGTGCTTGGACACTGGGAACTGGGGGACCTTTAGGAAAACACTTAATTTTCCTGGCCTAAGAGAAATGTGGCCTGTTGACCAACACCTAGACCCCGCTGCATCAGCAACAGAAGCAACACCTGGAAATTTATTGAAACAGCAACTTCTCGGGCAAGACTCAGAATTTAGATTTTCTGTGCGTAGGTAGGATCCAGCAATCTGTGAATGAATAAACTCTCCAGTTGCTTCTTATGCTTGTTAAAATTTGAGAAGCTATGCCCTAGATTTCCCACTGGACATTGGGGTTAGGTTATATTACTGACTAAAATCACTTACAACAGTTAAGTGGCTTATTAATTGTAAATCATAATTAATAAGTGATGATGAAATAAAATTAATTTTATCATCTAACTTACTGATTGAGTTATATTTTAATAGTTCAGAGGCATAAAAAGACAATCTAGTCTTTCAATAAGGTGTGCTAATTTCAGATGTATATATTTTAATTGTTAGGTCTAATGTAATTACCTTTATTAAGTATGTGTTTTTATTTCTTAATTATATTTTTATCTTGTTTAGATAATTGTAGATTCACATACAGTTGTAGAATTATTACAGAGAGATTCCCATGTCCATCCCATTTCCCCCAATATTAACATTCACAAAACTTCAGTACACTGTCACAGCCAAGATGTTGGCATTGATAAAGACACAGGATACGTCTGTCACCCAAGAATTCCTCTCATCATCCTTTAACAGCCACACCTAGTTCCCTCCTGTTTCCATCTCTTCCGTAACTCCTGGCAACCACTGTTTTTCATTTCTAAAAGTTTGTCAAAGACTGTTTTGTAGGGGTACCTGGGTGACTCTGTGGGTTAAGCGTGGGCCTTCAATGGGGAATCTGCTTCTCCCTCCATGCTCTCTCCCTCTGTCGTTTCTCTCTCTCAAATAAATAAATAAAATCTTAAAAAATAACAACATTGTGTAAGTGGAATTACACAGTTGCAATCTTTAGAATTGGCTTTTCTTTTTCTTCCTTTCTTTTTTTCTTTCTTTCTTTTTTTTTTTTTCCTCAATGATTCTCTGGAAATTCATCCAGGTGGTTGTGTTTATCAATAGTGTGTTCCTTTTTTTATTGCTAAATAATATTATGTAAGGAAGTACCACAGTCTGTTTACCCATGGTTAAGTATTTCTTTTTCTTTGCTTTTTCCTTTTCTTTTTTTTTTTTTTTTTAATTTCAGAAGTGGAATTTTGTAATTCATCAGTTGCGTGCTACACTCAGTCCTTATTATACCAAGAATCTTCCTTAATGCCCATCACACAATTACCACTTTCCCCTTCCCACCTCCCCTCCAACAGCCCTTATTTTGTTCCCTAGAGCTCAACATTTCTTATGGTTTGCCTCCCTCTCAAATTTCATCTTATTTTATTTCCTTCCTTTCCCCTATGTTCAACTGTTTTGTTTCTTAAATCCAAATCTGAGTGAAATCATATGGTATTTGTTTTTCTCTGAGTGACTCATTTTGCTTAGTATAATACATGGGAAGTGTTTCTAAATAGTTCACTCATTGAAGGCTATCTGAATTGTTTCCAGTTTCTGGTTATTATAAATAAAGCTGCTGAACAGTCATGTACATGTTTTCATGTGAACATATCTTCATTTATTCGGGATAAATGGCCAGGAAAGTAATTGTTGGGTCATATAATAATTGTATGTTCAGTTTCTTTCCGAGAAATTATCAAATTCTTTTCCAAAATAGATATACCCTTTTGTATTCCCATGAGCAATCTATGAGTGGTCCAAACCAGACCTGCATTCTCTGCATTCCTGCCAGCATTCTTGATATTGTCACTAATTTTTTTTTTTAAATTTTAACCACTCTCATAATTGTGTAGTTATATCTTGTGGTTTTAGCTTGCATTTTCCTAGTGACTGATGATGTTGCTCAATTTTTTTTATGAGTTGATTGGTCCACTGTATACATCTTCTTTAGTAAAATATCTCTATACACCTTTGCCCATATTTTAAATGGCTCGTCTGCTTTTTCCTATTGAGTTTTGAGGATTCTCTGTATATCCTACACATCTGTCCTATGTTGAATATGTAGTTGGTAAATACTTTTTTCTTATTCTGAAGCTTATCTTTTCATTCCCTAAACAGGGTCTTTAATGGAGCAAAAGTTTTTCACTTTGATGGAGCCCAATTTACCAATTCCTCCTCTTATGAATAGTGCTTTCAGTGAAAGGGATAACTACTCATTTTTTCTAGTCCCAAATCTTGAAGAACTTATTCGTGTTTTTCTAAAACTTTTATGTTTGTGATTTATTTGTATTTAAGTCCACTATACATTTTGAATTAATTTTGGTACATGTTGTAAGACTTGGGTCAAAGTTATTTTGTTTTTATACAATGAATGTCAGTTGCTTCATTAGCATGTGTTGAAAGGCTATCCTCTACTGAATTGCTTTTGAACACATATTTTTTACAAACAACATTTAAAGAGGGTTATAAGTTCTCTAGGATGGAAAGGAGAGAAGGAAAGGGCATAGTGGTATAAAACCCTACACAACATTTTAAAATATACCTTTGTAAAAAATATTTTATTTATTTATTTATTTGACAGAGAGAGACAGCGAGAGAGGAAACACAAGTAGGGAGAGTGGAAGAGGGAGAAGCAGGCTTCCCGCTGAGCAGGGTGCCAAATGTGGGGCTGATCCCAAGATCATGGGATCATGACATGAGCAGAAGGCAGATGCTTAGCTGAGTCACTCAGGTGACACTAAAATATGCCTTTAAGGATCTGTAAGGAATTCTGGTGAAGATGGATACTTATCTGCCCCTTTATTCCAGAATAGAAAGCCTCTAAGTGGGAGTATGACAGATAACCCGGTGAGATGTGCATTGAAAGTTATAGAACTTTTATTACTTTTTAAAATATTTGTAAGTATAAAAGACTCTCATATATCAATAGTATAAAGAATAATGATTTAATTAATATCAAGTTGATAAATAAAATAATGTCATAATTTTCAAGTCCACTCTGTTCCTTGCCTGGTCCATAACCTTTCCTTCCCAGTTAGATTAAAAACTACTCTTGTGAATTTTGTCTTTATAACTTTCTTGTTTTTATCATAATTTTACAAGTTATTATTTCTAATCTATAGTTACTTTTATGTTTGTGAGGAAATTATGCTGTCTATATACTCCTGTGACTTGTATTTCTCAATAACTAAGATTTTTTTTTTTAAATACAGGGCCCATGACTTGAACCGAAGGCATAAGCTTCACTGGCTGAGCCACCCAGGTATCCCAATAACTAAGTTTTTAAAATATGTTCATGTTATATGTAGCTGTAATGTATTCATCTTCAGTGTTGTATCATTGCAATATCTGAATATAGTATAGACTTAATCCATTCTTCTTTTAGAGGATGATAATGTTCTTCCCAGGTGTCTATTAATATATGGCTATTGATATTCTTTTTTTTTTTAAGATTTTATTTATTTATTTGACAGAGACATCACAAGCAGGCAGAGAGGCAGGCAGAGAGAGAGAGGGGAAGCAGGCTTGCCGCTGAGCAGAGAGCCCAATGTGGGGCTCGATCTCAGGACCTTGAGATCATGACCTGATCCGAAGGCTGAGGTTTAACCCACTGAGCCACCTAGGCACCCCAACTATTGATATTCTTGGAATATGCCCCTGGAGCTTATTAACAGCATGAACATCTTGGAGGCAAATTCCAAGGATTAGAATTTATAAGCGTTCCACCTATCTTCAAATGTATTGGATAAAGCCAATTTTTCTTCCAGGTTTGTTACACCATATTACATTGTCACAAGTAGTTTATTAGCCTCTGGTTGTTCTACTTTTTTTCTAATATGTGACAATTTCTGTTGTTAAAATTCTTGCCTGTCTAGCTCATGTGTGATACATTATTGTGATTTTATTTTGTAGTCCTCTAACTTCAGTGAGATTAGGCAAATTTTCATGTACTTACCCATTGCTCCTCCTCACGTAATAGACTTCTGCCTATTTTTCTATAGGGCTGCTTATATTTTTCTTGTTGTAATATACAGAGGTTCTTTTTTTATAATATATGATAGATGATATGTGCTCCACTAATACACACACACACAGACTCATATATGCAAATAATTTTCAGCAGTAGTTTTTTTTTTTTTCAGCAGTAATTTTTAAAGAATCAGTCCATGGACATTGAGATACAATACCATTTCTATTCTAGTCAAGTTCCTTTGTGTGTCTTTCCAAGTATCTAGTACTGACCTTTGTTCTGCATCCATTAATCTATTTTTCTTGCATTGGACCAAAATTATATTATGTTAATTAATTTTTAGTGATACTTAATATCTGGTGAGGCAAGTTCACTCATATTGTTTCTTTCCTTCAGGAGTGTTTCAGCTATTCTTGGTTCCTTGCTTTTCAATGTAAATATGAAGATCCAGTTTATCAATTTCTATAAAAACCAATTGTTTTTTAATTGTATAGAATGTATGCACCAACTAGGAAAGAACTATGATATTTAAATATTTGGTTTTCTAATCAGTGAATATAGTGTATTCATTTGAATTTTCTTCAGTTATTTTTTTCTTGAAATTCTTCAATAAAATTTTATAAAATTTTCGGAAATGTCTCTAACATCATCTGCTAAGATTTCTTTGATTTCTTCCTAGAAACTTTATATTTTCAAAGGTGCTGTTAATTGCTTAAATTTCTAAAAATTGTATTTTTTTGCTGGCACTTAGAAATACACATGTTTATATCAAACTTTTTATTGAACTAGAATACTTTCCATTAAAGTTCATAAGTAAGTGTGTCGCAGTTCAATGAAATTTTAGCAGTTGAATTCCACACATTGATTTGTTGAATCTAGCACTACCCTTGTCAAATTATCTTTTTAATTCTAGTTATTTGTATCTATTTTATTTTGAGTTTTCTACGTTAAAAAGACCCTATCTAGGAGTAATGACAATTTTATTTATTTATTTATTTATCTAAGTCTTTAGATTTCTGAGCCTTTTTAACTAAGCCACAGTTTTTCTCTTCAATATTAGTCAATCTCAGTCATTTAGGTTTACCTATTTCTTCCACATTTTTAGAGTTCTGTATGTAATTATCTTTAAGCTTGTTTACATGTAGGCTCTTTAGTATGACAGCATTTCTAATCTTATTACAGCTTGTGTGTGTGTGTGTGTGTGTGTTTCCTCTGTTATGATCAAAATTGCCTAATGATTATCACTTTTGTTCATTTTTTTCCCAAGGTACTTGATATTGACTTTTTGAGACATTCTATTCTTAGTTTTAATATATCCTTTTTTCTTTTCTTATTTATTTTATTCTTTTTTAAAATTTTTATTTATTTATTTGACAGAGATCACAGGTAGACAGAGAGGCAGAGAGAGAGGAAGGGAAGCAGGCTCCCCACTGAGCAGAGAGCCCGATGTGGGGCTCCATCCTAGGACCCTGGGATCATGATCTGAGCTGAAGGCAGAGGCTTTAACCCACCGAGCCACCCAGGTGCCCCTATTTATTTTATTCTTATTTAAGTTTTAAATTTTCTTTCTAAGATTATAATTTGGCCCTTCTGTGTATTTTAAGGATTTATAGAAATAAAATTCTAAGAACTGCTTTGTCTGTACCCTACACAATTATATATTGAGGCTTTTTTTTAAAGATTTTATTTACTTATTTATTTGACAGACAGAGATCACAAGTAGGCAGAGAGGCAGACAGAGACAGAGAGAGGAGGAATCAGACTCCCCACTGAGCAGAGAGCCTGATGCCAGGCTGGATCCCAGGAGCCTGGGATCATAACCTGAGCCGAAGGCAGAGGCTTTAACCCACTGAGCCACCCAGGTGCCCCTATAATGAGTTTTAAAATAGTTGTTTCTGATCAGTAGTGTAAATCAAAATGTTCTTTAATTTCTATTGTAATTTTCCTTTAATCGTAAGTCATTTCCTAAGTGCATCTCTTAATTACCTAAAATATATATTTTATTTCTTTTCTATAATAATTTTTATCTTAATTGACTTATTGTTATCAGAGAATATACTGTGTATAATGTCAAGCTTGAAATTGACATTTGTTTTATGTCCCAGCATGCGGTTAATGTGTGTACTCTGCAGTTGTCAAGTGCAATGCCTGTTAAGTTAAAGTATTAATAGAGTTACATCCTTACCAATTTTCTTTAAATTAAAAAAAATTGTCTCTTCATATATATAATAAATGAGTACTAAGTCTCACGGTGAGAGATGGTGGATATGTCTTTGTAGCTCTCTTACATTTGTTTTACATATGTAAAGGCTAAATATTTACACTAAAATACTTAAAATTAGTATATATAGTTGGTGAATTAATCCTTTTATCATTGTACAGAGATCTTACCTCCGTCAACATTTTTCCCCTATAATCTATTTTGTACAATATGAATATGCTACCTCAACTTTCTTCTGTTAGCACTTTCCAGATATACCGAATTCAGCTTTTTTGACTTCAAAGTAAGGACACTTATGTTTAAGCTCTATTTCTAATAATTTGGATATAACTGTGTTTAACTTTTATAACTTTAATATCATATTAGTCTTTTATTTTTTATAAAGATCTTATTTATTTATTTGACACAGAGAGAGAAAGATCACAAGGACGCAGAGAAGCAGCCAGAGAGAGGGTGGGGAAGCAGGCTTCCTGCTGAGCAGAGAGCCTAATGCTGAGCTCAATCCCAGGACACTGGCATCATGACCTGAGCCAAAGGCAGAGGCTTTAACCCACTGAGCCACCCAGGCGCCCCCATATTAGTCTTTTAAATGGAACATTTAGTTCATTTACATTTATTGTAGTTACTGGTATATTTACACTTACTTTTTACCATTTTAATTTCCTTTTGTCCTTTTAAAAATATATTAGATTTATAATTTGGTTATATATTCATACCCCAAATTAAAAGAAATTAAAAACTATAAATGAAGATGTATTACCACTACCTTTATATATATGTATCACCCTGTGTCTCCCATCTTTTCATATGTAATGCCTCTAATTATTTATTATTCCAATGTTAATAAAAGTCAATACGAAAATATATTATCAATCCGTCACTTTCTGAGATACAATGTAGAAGTTTATGTAAATTTTCCAGACACTGTTTATATCCTGTAGGTTTTCCATGTAAGTATAGAAAGACCTCTCTGTTCTTTTTTAAGCAGCTTTATTTTATCAATTACACAATTGCACCATAGTTTAGTCTTTTTTTTTTCTTCTCTATTGTCTTCTTTTTATTGAAAGGCCATTAAAAAGGTAGCTAGAGAAAAATTTTACATGCTAAATAATAGTTTCAATGCTTGGCTTGCCTATCTTTCCTGCTAGCTCACCGATGAATTTAGGAGTTTCACCCACTCCATAATTTGTCAAGCATTCTTAGCTTGGAAGGTTTATAAAGGTAGCTCTTCTGTCTTATTTCCAGGAACAATGTATTTTTATTTGCTTTTTATTTTAAAATTTAAAATCTAAATAAGTATTTAATACGTTAATATTTCATATGATCCTAAACTCTACAGCATTTAATCATTTTGTCAGATGACCGTAGGTCATATGAAGTACATATGAAACATATGATGTTCTAACTAAAGTACAAGAATTCTCGAATGCATATGCAAGTGTGTTTAGGATTTGTGTTATTTTGGGGATGGGCAGTAATAGAATATATAAGATACTGCAGTGCTATTTCAAAATGCTTTCTAACAATTACCTTGTGATTTTAAATAATTTCAGGGACTCCTGGGTGGCTCAGTTGTTAAGTGTCTGCCTTAGGCTTGAATCCCACATCAGTCCCTCTGCTGCTCTCCCTGTTTATGCTCTCTTGCTCTGTCAAATAAATAAATAAAATCTTTAAACATATTTATATATATATATAATTTTAAAAGTGCAAGAAAAATAAATTCCCACAAATGCCAGAGCTGATCCCTTCTCCTCATATTAATTTGTTGTTCGCCATATTACAAGATGAAAACATTATTAAATCTATTAAGAAGCAAATGCCCCGGTTATCAAGAATATTAAGTTATTAAATAAATATGTATTAAAATATAAAATTTACACACTTGCTAGAACACAGAAATTCAGTGATAGACAAGTTCAAAAAATAAATATGATTTCTTTTCTTGTATAAATCATTACATATTATCATTCTAATATTCTTGAAATACCAAGGGGAGATCACGTCTAACAAGCATAAACAATCAGAAATCCTTTTTGGAACTCCAGTTAAGTAAGTACATGAGGTCTGTCCATGAATCTATGTGAATATAATGCCTGGTCCTTTCCCTTACTTTCAGAGCCTATATCAGAATGCTTATGTGTATGCCAAAGGCAATCTCCTCTAATGCTTCTTTTTTCTTATAAACTTCTCATTTTAAAATATATATATATATATATATTTTTTTTAGTTATGGTACAATAGTGATAGTATTGCCAGTTTTCAATATCGGCACCAGGTGTATATAGTCATTTACAAAAAAAAAAAAAAAAACATAATTGCACAATGACAACTCTGGAGAGCCCTGAGAGAATTTCATACCAAGAAAAAAAAAAAAAGAAAAAGAAAAAAATAACAGTGAAAGTGGTTGAGATTGCCTGGAAACAAATGTTCAAAGATATAATTTGGATAGATTTCTATTAAGCCAACTGATTCAGTTAGGTTTCTTACTTAATGAAGGTTTTCATGTCTAGAGCCTTTCTGTTTCTTTATATAAGTGCCCTGTGGGATAATACTTTTACTGGTAATGTTTGGAATTTCTTTAATATATATTTTTTTCTTTCCTGCTAATGAATATGAGAAAATATCTCTAAAATTCGGCACGTGATATAGAATGCATCTAGGATCTATGTATTGGCCATACCTACCAAATCAGAGCTAATGGGGGAAAAAATTAAGCAGTTACCAGCAAATGCCCTGTGGTTGAACCCTCTAAGAAGGGATCATTCCTTCAAGGTAGAGTCTGGTCCATCTTGAGATTTGAAGAATAAGACGACTTTCTTCTGATGAGTTCATGCAGTCATATTCTGAAGCTGCATCTTGTATATCCCTTTGAAAGAAGGAAATAACCTCCTCCTTTTCCTTAAAGAAGGAGTATAGCAATCTTAAATTGTGAACTGTGGAGATCAGAGAATTACGAAGACTGTGTTTCTGACTACAGCTGTGGCAGATGAAACTCAGAAGTGTCCAAGCCCCCCTGCTTTTGCTACAAATTCATAATGTGGGGGCCACCCAATACTCCTCACAGTTGTGGGGAGAGAGCCCATTCCTCTTGTTCTGGGTTCACTTGTACTGATGCAGTTTTCCCCTTCAGGATGGTGTCACTGGTAAGTTCCATTTTTGAAGGGCTGGCACTGATAAGTCAGAGCTTAATTCTTCACTGGAAGAAAGGTTCAGGCCCAAGGCTATGCACATTCTCAGGGGCAGCCCATTCCAAATGAGCAGTGGGTGAGGTTAGATTGCGAAGTTTAACTGTTCCTTTCTCCAGTCCTGATTTCCTCAGTCCCTTAAAAGTATTCCAAACCAGGGTGGTGGGGTTACATTATATGTTTAAATAAAGCTTAAATAAAGTTAAAAAAAAAAAAGTATTCCAAACCCCCTTCTCATTCCCCTCTCTTCTAGCTGCATACCTAAATACACCACATATGCCTAATACTCTATTTTCTAGTCTACTGTATGAGAAACAATGGATGGCAGAACCAAAGTGTGATGTTTGCATTTCCTTTTTCCAAAATCCTGCATGATGTAGATCATACAGCTTTATGTATTTATGTATTTATTTATTATATGCAGATAATACAGATAATACCATCTCAGGCATGAGTACATTAGTCCTGGGCAAGGTTGTTTAGCAGATATTTTTCCTATATTGCAATTTCAGCAATTCTCTTTGCTAATCTACCTTCTCATTCTCTTCTTCATAAAAACTGACACCCAAAGCATCAGTCTATCACTTAAAGTAGGTCAGGAACCTGATTAAGATTCAAAGTTGGGCCCTGCTCTATTTTTCTTTCTTTCTTTTTTTTAAGTTTTTGTTGTTGTTGTTAAATAATAATTGGCATAAAATATTGTGTTAGTTTCAGATGTGCAAAATAGTGAGTCAATATTTATATAGATCATGGAACAGTGATCACAATAAGTCTAGTTACCATCTGTCTGCTGTATTTTTCAAAAACCATATAGCACAGAGAGCAGGCTCTGGAGACATTCTGAGTCTGAGTCTCTTTCTAGAACCTTTCTACTAGCTGTGCCGCCTTGATCAAATTATACTCCATTCCTCAGTTTCTTCATCTATTTATGAGAGCTAGAAATAGTGCCCACCTCATAAGGTTGTATGATAAGCCATGTAAAGGTCTGAGAAAATATTTGGCACTCACTCTGCAAATGTCACCTATCACAACCTATGATGTAAGTTTGATACTGAACATTATATAAATAATGTTCACTGGATCTTGTAGGTTCGAATTGGATAGTGATAAAGGAAGTATTAGATGTAGAGATGTGAATGAAGTCACTTTGATACCATTGTTCAAGCAATATATTTGAATATTACAACTCATGGGTGGACTGCACAACTTTTCTGAGTTGACTCTAGCAGGCTAGCTGAGTAAGAGTGACACTGTCCCTGTGACGGGGTCTAGGGATGTTTTTCAACAGTCATTAAAGACACAATGCTTATGGCCATTGTTTTTTAAGGACTCACAGTAATTTTGAAGCAAAAAAAAATGTTTTTAATCTGAAAGAAAAAAATTAATGCTGGGAAATGAAATAGACATGGTATCATTTTTGTTATTAATTTTTAAGTTAATGTTACATGAACTTTATTAGAAGCAATTACATTTGAACATAATTTATAAATGGATTTCTCATTTTGCAAGTTTCCAAGTACATGTAAACTGTTGGAAAATAGTGACCAATTATCAAGTAAATGAATTACTCAAATCATTAAATAATTTAAGACATCATTCTTAATCCATTTTCAAAATTATCATAGAAAAAATGCATTTAATGTGGGATGTATATCACTTAGTATGGTTTTACAATGTAGAATAGCATTTCCGAAATAATAGGGCCTAAAGACAATAAAAGATTAAAATGTCCCTGATCCTATTCTAAAATTACTTTGGGCTTATATTCATTTTTATACATACAATCTTCAATAATTAAAATATCTTATATTTTTCTTTAAGAATTACAGTTTGGGGTGCTTGGGTGGCTGAGTGGGTTGCTACTAAATAAAATCTTAAAAATAAGTAATCTTAAAAAAAAAAGAATTGTAGGTCAATACATCATTTGTTATAGCAACATGAAAATTACTAAAGTCTAGTCCTCAAAAGAAATATAGTCATGTGTGTGTTTTACTGTAGATGAAATAAAATTTGGAAATATTTACAAACTTGATTTTTTTTCAGTCTTTACCAGCATTTTTGGAAAACTGACCACACAATATCTTGAGTAGAGAAGAGCTGGTAGAAGATAGATGGCTTTCTATTTAGAGGAAACCTTTTATTTTTATTTATTTATTTTTTTAAGGCCTTAGATCTTAGAAGTTAACCAAATAAAAGGAACAATATCTCATGAAGCACCTTCCTAGTACATGGTTTACTGATAGTAAATCAGTAAATTAATCAGAGAATAAGCAAGGAAACTCATGTTTCTCAATTCCCCATCCAGTCCAGCAACCCATTTGCTAAATTGTGTCAACATAAAACTTTAAAGGTGAAATACCAGTGTACAAGATCTACCACACTGGGCACTTAAGAGTATGAAAATGATTAATCAGGAATTCATAACTTCTTGTCTCCTTGACACATCAGAGAATTTATAGTTTTATTACCAGGTGAATCATAAAAATCTTTTGTGTATGGAATACTCTTTGTTACTACCTTTTAACTAGCCACAGTGAGAGAATATGGCGGTCTCACTATTCATGCCAATTGTAATGGGTTAAATTGTGTTGCTCCATCTCCCCAAAGAGATATGTCGAAGTTCTAACTCCCCGCACCTCAGAATGTAACATTATTTGAAGTAGAGTCGTTGCAGATATAATTAATTGAGACGAGGTCATAGTGGCTGCAGGTGAGTCCCTGACCTAATATGATGGGTGTCCTTATAACAAAATAACCTTGTGAAAACAGAGACTCACAGAGAGAAAGGCATGTGATGGCAAAAGCAGAGACTGAAATCAGGAAGCTTCAAGGCAAGGAACACCAAAGACTGCCAGCAAACCACCAGAACCTAGATTTCAGACTTTTGGCCTGAAGAACTGAAAAGCAATACATTTCTGTTATTTTAAGCCACCCAATTTGTGTCTCTTTGTTATGGCAGCCTTAGGAAACTAATACACCAGCATTCTAAATATTTACTGCTCTCTTTCAACTTAAATAAACACCATCCTTTAGATGATTTGAGATGGAGTTAGATATATCTTTTAGATTCATAATTTACCAGAGAGTAAAATTGCAGAGGGTCTTTAAAAATTGAGTCCAGGGGCACCTGGGTAGCTCAGTCAATTGAGCATCTGACTCTTGATTTTGGCTTAGCTCGTGATCTCAGGGTCATGAGATCGAGCCCCACAACAGGCTACATGTTCCGCATGGAATCTACTTGTCCCTCTCCCTCTGCTCCTCCCCCAGCTCACTCTTTCTTTCTCAAATAAAGAAATTAATTAAATACTTTAAAAAATTGAGTCCCACTGTATCATATTATAATCAAGTTAACTATATTTAAATGTGCTAAGTGGTGTCTAAAGCACTAAATTTTAAATACTGAAAGATATATCATTGCTTCAATGATAATCCAGTAAAATTCAGTTTATTCTCAAATGAATCCTTTTTTCCCAGTGTTATACAAGCATGCCTTTAGGTCTGCAGTAAGTCAGGAAAGTGACTGGGAAGCCTAGGGCAAATGAAAGTCAGTTTCTCCTTCCTCTCCATACCAGTTAGTACCAGGACTATAACTGACACTGGAGAAATACTGTTGCCCCATTGAATATTTTCATTCTCTGGTGAACACTGGCTGGTTGTTTAATATGTTTATTTTTAAACCAGAATATTGATTACATTACATTTTCATCTTATAGTTACTGAGGATCCATATAATCTTTTTTTTTTTCTTTTTTAAAGATTCTATTTTTTTATTCGTGAGAGACAGAGAGAGATGCAGAGGCAGAGGGAGAATAGGCTTCCTGCTGAGCAGGGAGCCCGATGCAGGACTCAATCCCAGGACTCTGGAATCATGACCTGAGCCAAAAGCAGACGCTTAACCATCTGAGCCACCCAGGAGCCCTGTAAACTTTTCAACATACTGGATTTGAACATTGTGCAAAGCATTGGAAATAGTTCTGGTCAACTCATTCACCTGAACCCGAATTCAGGAAAATTTAAGATATATTTACATTGTAAAAATATATTGTGCTGATTTTACAAATGTTTTATATGTTTTAACTATAAACAGCTATTAACCTACATATAAACAAAAATCCAGACTAATTCTGCCTTTATTGGAGAGTATCACAGAGGGAAAGTCTCAGCTGATGTTCTTTCTCCAGCTTATATTTCTGGGGATTTGTCATTTTTCCTGACTCTTGCAACCTCTTAAATTACTGCCTACTTCTTGGCTCCCAGTAGTTTTCTTCTTTGCTCAGCATTACTCTTGAGCTCTAATTTGCAACCACTACACACAGACCAATTTCAGTTAGCCCTGGTAGTCAGCATATCCTGCTATTAAAGAGCATGTCCCATATAGTTTCCACTTCCCATTAACCTTATTTTTGTGTAACTTAACTGAAAAGGATATGTGTAAACAATTAAATATATATCAAATCATACATAATTTAATACTATATATTATGTATAATTTAATATATTTATTTATGTGTATACTTATGTGTAAATATATAAACTATATATTAATATAAATATGCAGTATATATATATTACTATAATATATATCAGACACTCTGACTTATAACATTCTGCCATAGAGCAAGACTACCCCAAAGATGAATATCACTCCTACCCTTCAGCACATGCAACTTCAATCTGTGGAGACTTCTCTTTTCTCTAATACACTTTAAATTTATACAATTTACTACCATGTGGATGTTATTTTCTCTTCTCAAACTACAGTCCATTTTCTTTATGCCTGGAATAAAGTATAGATAATTAAATTTCTAGAAAACAACTTAAAATTATTTTTCCTTACTGATATTGTTAATCCATAGTCTATAAATCAATTACATTCAGATTTATTTGTTTCCTTATTTATGTAATGTGCTCTTCCTTGTTCCAAAGAGGATTTAAAGTAGTTTTAGAGATAAGATAGTTATTTTTCTATCTTGTCTGGAATTCTAATCTTTGGAGATACTATTATTTTCCTAAAAAAGATTAATCTGGGACACCTGGGTGGCTCAGTTGGTTAAGCGGCTGCCTTCTGCTCAGGTCATGATCCCAGCATCCTGGGATCGAGTCCCACATCGGGTCCCTTGCTTGGCAGGGAGCTTGCTTCTCCCTCTGCCTCTGCCTGCCACTGTGTCTGCCTGTGCTCGTTCGATCTCTCTCCCTCTCTCTCTGACAAATAAATAAATAAAATCTTTAAAAAAAAAGTTTAATCTGTCTTCCAAAGAACTGACTCAAAACAGGCTTCATATAACACAATCTATTAAATGGATTATGGGCATGATTTTAAATGTGCTTAGATGTCCTCTTCTTATTTCACATATTAATAATATGCCAAACAAAACTCATAGTAAAATGAAAGCAAACCGCTTCACAATGCACTTTTGTATTTCCCACAGAGACCAATTAGCAAATACCAACACATTCCCCAAATTTATGTTGAAATATTGAAAGATGGGTTATCACACAGAATTACAACTAAATCCCCCTAGATTTAATTATAGGATATAACAAAATATAAGGCTATGTGTGTAGAGGACAGGAAAAATCTTTTTGGATTTTATTACAAGATAGCCATACATTTCTCCTCTTCATATTTTATATGGAAATCTTTCATTAATTTAGGAAGAAAGTACACTGTTTCTTGACAAAGTGGATTTATATGGTACCTCACTGACCATCATATTCAATAGTCTTACATGATAGAACTATGCCTGAAATAACAAACAAACAAACATAATTGCTCTAGAACCATGAACCAATGGTAGATTTTTATACTCGGTTGTGCATTTCTAGATCAAGCCACTAACATTTGCATTTCTTTTTTTTTTGAAGATTTTATTTATTTATGTGACAGACAGAGATCACAAGCAGGCAGAGAGGCAGGCAGAGAGAGAGGAAGGGAAGCAGGCTCCTCGCTGAGCAGAGAGCCCAATGTGGGGCTCCATCCCAGGATCCTGAGATCACGACCTGAGCCGAAGGCAGAGGCTTAACCCACTGAGCCACCCAGGCACCCCTAACATTTTCATTTCTTATGTGCTTTTATTGTCACTCTTTCTCAAAAAGCTTTTTTAAAATTCAGTTACTCATAAATATTATTACCAAAACTGAAGATCTTTAAAATATCGGGTTGTATTGGTCTCTGTGAGCTTAAAGCACATCAGTGAAGAATAGGAAGACATTGAACCATGAAAGACTATGGCCTCTGAAAAACATTCTGAGGGTTTTGAAGGGGCGAGGGATGGGAGGTTGGGGGAGCCAGGTGATGGGTTTTATGGAGGGCATGTATTGCATGCAGCACTGGGTATGGTACATAAACAATGAATTCTGTTACACTGAAAAGAAATTAAATAATAAAAAAAAAAGAAACAGATGCAACTAAAGAGAACAAACTGTTGGTTATCAGAAGGGGCTTGCATAAGAGGGATGGGTTAAATAGGTGACAAGGTTTAAGGATTGTACTTGTTGTGGTGAGCATGGCATGATGTCTGGATATATTGAATCACTATATTGTACACCTGAAACTAATATCAAACTATATGGTCTAAAAAAAAAAA
>ML103249.1:0-10335 GCA_003697995.1 Taxidea taxus jeffersonii
TTTTTTTTTTTTTTTAAGTGACCATACCATAATCGGACTGTCCTGACTGATGGCACATCCATGCAAATATACCACCTGTATTCATATGTGGTTTCTTTTACTCAGCCTTTAAATGTATAATTCTTACTTACGTCTGATTTAAAGATCTTTTCTACTTATTTGGCTTCTTATTCTTTTTATTGTTACAACCAAATATCAGAAACCCAAATCTTGGCTAAAGGGATAGAGAAATGTTTTTGTTCAGATACTTGAACTAGGTAGACTGTCTTACATCATCGCTGGATCCCTAGTGTATTATGTAGAACACCAAATGACTCCTATGTCTATATATCTTGTCTCAAGATATCAGAGCAGGGCTGCAACTTAGAGTTGAAGGTTGTGCACTGAACAATTAAGGGTCAGGACATTCTTAAAGACCACAGCATGAATGGCCATGCAGACCCTTTTCTGGGCTCCTCTAACAGAGGATCTACTTATAAGAAATTTCCAGGAGCCAGGGAGCAACTGTGTATTCCACCATCAATACAGAACCGGAGAGTTTATTCTAAATGATATCCCCAATATTGCTGAATTCCTTCAGGAAATTGTGATGAGAGGACCCCTTACCATGTGCCTCTATGTCACAACTCAGGCAAAATGAGGGCCTGATTCTTCCAGGCTTCTTGCCATTCTCATTTACCCCTTAACCTCAGCTCCAGAGAGGCTCATGGACTTGTGCTGCATTGTGTTTTGAAGGACAGTGTTTTCTGATTTTCCCTTTTTGTGGGCTGTGCTTTCTGGTTTTGTCCAATAGGGGGAGCTGAGTAGATTTTTACCTCACATCTATCCCCTCTGGACTTTAATCTTACATTTGGTTCCTGCCCTGGATTACCTTTGTCTGCCAAACCTTGGTCTTGGTCCATCTGGGCTCTGCCCTCAGACGTAGTGATATTTTAATCCCAAGAGCACTAAACAGTGAAACGTATAGTTACATGTTTGTCTTGGGTTTTCTTTCTTTAAGGGTATTCCAGTTTCAAACTCCAGCGTGTGGCATAGAATGAATACTACTGCCAGAAGAATCCTTTGCAGCTGAATATTTCCTGCATCTATAAATCATCCTCCTACTGCCCACCATGACAGTTATGCAAGTGATCTTTGGATTTCACAATTAAAAAAATTTATGACCTTGTAATCCGCTCCATCCATGGGAATGCACCACGCTAAGATTGTGAAATCAAAGAATGAGCAAAAACCAATCATCAATGAAAACAATAAGAAAATGATGTTTTGAACTGAAAGACATTGTGTTGTAATAGGAAGAGCTTCAGTCCCAGCTCTATCACTGACAGTCTGTGTGACCTTGAGTGGATCACTTTAACTTCTCTGGCTCTTAGTTTTCATGTTTGTAAAATGTGAAAGGATAATTTCCAGTTCCAGCATTTTACAATTCTAGAATGTAATGTTTATGAATATTAAATAATAGTAACTTGGAAAATGTATTGGTTCTTAGGTTCCCTGAGCGATTCTTTTTTTTTTTTTTAAAGATTTTATTTATTTATTTTGTCAGAGAGAGAGCGCAGGAGCGAGCACAGGCAGGCAGAGTGGCAGGCAGAGTGGCAGGCAGAGGCAGAGGGAGAAGCAGGCTCACTGCTGAGCAAGGAGCCCAATGTGGGACTCCATCCCAGGATGCTGGGATCATGACCTGAGCGGAAGGCAGCCGCTTAATCAACTGAGCCACCCAGGTGCCCCTCCCTGAGAGATTCTTGTTACTGCTTTTGATAGTCTTTTTTGTTGGGCTGATTTTTTTATCCCTTAAAAAGTTACTCCCAGCAAACTTTTGAAATTAATAAGAATAGTTATCTCCATTTGAGACCCATTTGAGACATTTGAGACCTACTGAGATTATGTACCTTGTCAAAAATTATGTAGGCCCTTTGATGGTGTAAGTGTGATCAGAACCCAGCAATTCAGAGTCTCATACCTTATATTAGAGAAGAGGAGTTGTCTCACCTATGCTTTGTAGAGTAGGAATTATTGAGACACACTGTACCATAATAATTCTGTCAGTGGTAATTGAATGTATCGTATGTTTAGTGGTAAATAAAGTGTGTTTCCTAGCCTTTAGGAAGTTATGGTCTAGTTTGGGTCAGTTACATAAATGTAGGGAGTTCTGTGGTAAAGGTATTTTCAGGAATTCTCTTCCAATCAGGATAGAGTAAGAGGGATAGGGTTTACTCTCCCACCCAGAAAACTGTGAAACTGGACAAAACATGGGAAATAATGGCTTTCAGGTCATTAGGCTTAAGGCAACAAAGGATGGTATCTCTGAAATATGGGAAACACGAAGTGAGCCCTATGATCACTTCAGCTTAATGTTTGAAGAAAGTTTCTAAGCCATGGTACAGGAAAGGAAATACCAGTAGTTTCTCTGAGTTTAGAAGACACAGCTGTAGTCTGGGAAGTCAAAGTCGCTAGAGTGCACAGGGCAGACTAGCAGAGTGGAGACCTTTATAGAGATCTATAGAGGGTCCCATCAAATCGTCAGTTGAGTGGTACTAATCAGTACATATATGTGAGGCAACTACTCAAGGCTGGAGAATGAATCAACTACAAGGATTAGAGGAAACATCTTTGCAGATCATGTAGTGGCAGAAATAGTTCCTGTTTTTGTCATTCAGAATAGAAGACTTCATAATCCAAGGACATTGAATAGAATACGCAGAAGGGTTTTATCTAGTAGTAGAGAAATTTGCCAAAGATTAAATGTTGATCCCATCCAATGAAAGTTAAAAACAAAAACAAAACTAAAGAATTGAACTGTTTCCAGGTAACCTAACTGTGATATAGAAGAAAAAAAAAAATCTCAAAACATATATAGGAATACAAAAAAATCTGGTGTTCAACAAAGTACAATTCATAATGTGTCTAGCAATCTGATGAAAGAAGTTAAGGCATGCAAAGAAGCAGGAAAATATGAAGAGAAAAATCTATCAATGGAAACCAACTAAGAAATTATACAGATGCCAGAATTTATAGACAAGGACACTGAAAGTGTTACAACTGCTTTAAGTTTATAAATTCAAGAAACCAGCTTTGAAGGAGGAAACATCAGTGAACTTGAAGACATATCAATAGAAACTATCCAAAATAAAACATAAAGAGGAGAACAGACTGGGATGGGGGGAATCCAAACAAGGGCAGCACCAGTGATCTGTAGAACAACTGCATGTGGTCTAAAATATATGTCAATGGAGTCCTTAAAAGGGAAGAGAGAGAAGCAAGACAGAAAAAAAAAATATTTGAAGAAAAAAATGGATAAAATTTTCCATTGGAAATGAGAAACTTGGTGGGAAAGGAAAGTATAAAGTTGTAAGGTACTTCTGTATGAAGGGGTACAGTTATCACAAAGTTTGAATGTGAGTAAGGTAAATTGTAAACGATGAGTAAGGTAAATTGTAAAATTACTAAAATAACATAATTACAGTTAGTAAGCCAAAAAGCAAATGGAATGTAATCATAAAAAACACTCAGTTAATCCAAAATAATGTAGGATAGAGGTAAAAGGGAACAGATGGGACAGATAGAAAACCAACAGCAATATGAGAGGTTAAAATCCAGTCATATCATTAATCACAGTAAATATAAATGGTCCAAAAATCCCAATCAAAAGACAGAAATTGTCAGATTTGATTACAAAGAAGGACCCAACTCTGTATCATCTGTAAAAAATTCATTTTTTTAAGATTTTAAAAATTCATTTTTAATCAAGGACACAAAAGTATGGAAAATGGTATATCATGCTGACACTAATAAATAAAGCAGGACTGATCATTTTTATGTCAGAGTAGATTTCTGAGCCAAGAATATTACCTAGGATAAAGAGTGTCATTTCATAGTGACAGAAGTGCCAGTTTCTTAATGGGATCTTATAATCTTAAAGATAAAAGAACTGAGACAACTGCAAGAAGAAATAGATTACATAATCTTAATCAGAAATTTCAACACCCCTCTCCCAGTACTTCATGGAACAAGTGGACAGAAAATCAGTAAGGATATGGAAGACTTGGCCAACACTATAAACCAGTTTGTTCTAATTGAATTTTATAGTTCAGACTACCCAACAACAGCAGGATACACATTCTTTTCAAGTTTATACAGAACATTTTTTTCCATGGTAGACCATATTCTGGGTCATAAGACAGGCCTCAATAAATTTGATAGGATTCAAGTCAGTGTGTTCTCTGATCATGAAGGAAGTAAATTAGAACTAAATATCAAAGATATTTTGAAAACCTGTAGATTTTTGAAAAGTATGCCCATGGGTCAAGAAAATGCCCAGAGGTCAAAAAGTAATCAAAAAGGAAAAGTAAAAAGTATTTTGAGTTGAGCAAATATGAAAATATATATCAAAATTTGTGAGAAGCAGCTAACGTAGCTTTAAAGGGAAATTTAATACTAAATTGCTGTATTAGAGAAAGTTGCAAGGTAATGACCTCAACCTCCACTCTGATGAATTAAAATGAGAAAGACACTTGAAACCCAAAGGAAGGAGAAGACAGGAGTATTAGACATCACAATAGAAATCAACAGAAAACAGAAAAATAGTAGAGATAAGTCAATGAAACTCAAAGCTGGCTCTTTGAGAAAATCAATAAAATTGATACATCTCTAGTAAGATTCATGAGAAAAGGAAAGGAGACACAAATTACCAACATCAGAAATGAGTGCGATTATATCACTGTGGATTTTGCAGATATTTAAGGGACAATAAAGGAGAGCTTTATGCCAATATTTCTACAACTTATATAGAGAAGATACAAACCACCAAAGCTCATTCAAGAAGTAGGTATCATCAATAATTCTACATAAAATATATTGAATTAATAGTTTATTTTTAATTTTTTCCATTTTATTTTTTTTCAGTGTTCCAAAATTCATTGTTTATGCACCACACCCAGTGCTCCATGCAATAAGTGCCCACGATAATACCCAACACTAGGTTCACCCAACCTCCCAACCCCCCTTCCCTCTGAAACTCTCAGTTTGTTTCTCAGAGTTCGCAGTCTCTCATGGTTTATCTCCCCCTCCAATTTCCCCCAACTCACTTCTCTTCTCCATCTCCCAATGCCCTCTGTGTTATTCCTTATGCTCCACCAGTAAGTGAAACCATATGATACATGACTCTCTCAGCTTGACTTATTTCACTCTGCATAATATCTTCCAGTACCGTCCATGTTGATACAAAAGTTGGGTATTCATCCTTTCTGATGGAGGCATAATACTCCATTGTATATATCGATCTTATCTTCTTTAACCATTCGTCTGTCGAAGGGCATCTAGGTTCTTTCCACAGTTTGGCAACTGTGGCCATTGCTGTTATGAACATTGGGGGTACAGATGGCCCTTCTTTTCACTACATCTGTATCTTTGGGGGTAAATACCCAGTAGTGCAATTGCAGGGTCATAGGGTAGCTCTATTTTTAATTTCTTAAGGAATCACCACACTGTTTTCCAAAGTGGCTGCACCAACTTGATTTCCCACCAACAGTGTAAGAGGGTTCCTCTTTCTCCATATCCTCTCCAACACTTGTTTACTGTCTTGTTAATTTTGGCCATTCTCAGTGGTGTAAGGTGGTATCTCAATGTGGTTTTGATTTGAATTTCCCTGATGGCTAATGATGATGAACATTTTTTCATGTGCCTGTTAGCCATTTGTATATTTTCTTTGGAGAAGTCTCTGTTCATGTCTTCTGCCCATTTTTTGATGTGATTATTTGCTTTGTGTGTGTTGAGTTTGAGGAGTTCTTTATAGATCTTGGATGTCAGCGCTTTTTCTGTAGTGTCATTTGTGAATATCTTCTCCCATGCCGTGGGTTGCCTCTTTGTTTTGTTGACTGTTTTCATTGCTGTGCAGAAGCTTTTGATCTTGATGAAGTCCCAAAAGTTCATTTTTGCTTTTGTTTCCTTTGGTTTTGGAGACATGTCTTGAAAGAAGTTGCTGTGGCCGATGTCAAAGAGGTTACTACGTATGTTCTCTCTAGGATTTCGTTAGATTCCTGCCTCACGTTGAGCTCTTTTATCCATTTCGAATTTATCATTGTGTATAGTGTAAGAGAATGGTCGAGTTTCATTCTTCTATACATGGTTGTCCAATTTTCCCAGCACCATTTATTGAAGAGACTGCCTTTTTTCCCCACAGTATATATTTTCCTGCTTTGTTGAAGATTATTTTACCATAGAGTTGAGGGTCCATATCTGGGCTCTCTACTCTGTTCCACTGGTCTATATGTCCGTTTTTGTGTCAGTACCTTGCTGTTTTGGTGATCACACCTTTGTAGTAAAGCTTGAAATCAGGCAGCGTGATGCCCCCAGTTTTGTTTTTCTTTTTCAACATTTCCTTAGCAATTTGGGGTCTCTTCTGGTTACATACAAATTTTAGGATTGTTTGTTCCAGCTCTTTGAAAAATGCCAGTGGAATTTTGATCAGATTGGCATTGAAAGTATAGATTGCTCTAGGCAGTATAGACATTTTAACAATGTTTATTCTTATGATCCATGAGCATGGAATGGTCTTCCATCTTTTTGTGTCTTCAATTTCTTTCATGAGTGTTCTATAGTTCCTTGAGTACAGATCCTTTACCTCTTTGGTTAGGTTTATTCCTAGGTATCTTATGGTTCTTGGTGCTATAGTAAATGGAATCAATTCTCTAATTTCCTTTTCTGTATTTTCATTGTTAGTGGATAAGAAAGCAACTGATTTCCGTACATTGACTTTGTATCCTGCCACATTACTGAATTGCTGTATGAGTTATAATAGTTTTGGGGTGTAGTCTTTTAGGTTTTCCATATAAAGTATCATGTCATCTGTGAAGAGAGAGAGTTTGACTTCTTTATTGCCTCTTTGGATACCTTTTAGTTATTTTTGTTGTCTGATTGCTGTTGCTGGGATTTGTAGTACTATGTTGAACAATAATGGTGAGAGTGGGCATCCTTGTCATGTTCCTGATCTCAAAGGGAATGCTGTCAGCTTTTCCCCATTGAGGATGATATTTGCTGTGGGTTTTTTGTAGATAGATTTTCATGAAGTTGAGGAATGTTCCCTCTATCCCTATACTTTGAAGTGTTTTAATCAGGAAAGGATGCTGTATCTTGTCGAATGCTTTTTCTGCATCAATTGAGAGGACCATGTGGTTCTTATCTCTTCTCTTACCAATTTGTTCTATCACATTGATTGATTTGCAAATGTTGAACCACCCCTGCATCCCAGGGATGAATCCCACCTGGTCATGGTGGATAATCTTTTTAATATACTGTTGGATCCTGTTAGCTAGGATCTTGTTGAGAATTATAGCATACATATTCATTAGGGATATTGGTCTGAAATTATCCTTTTTGGTGGGGTCTTTCCTTGGTTTGGGGATCAGGGTAATGCTGGCTTCATAAAGTGTTCCTTCTGTTTCTATTTCTTGAAACAGCTTCAGGAGAATTGGTATTATTTCTTCTTTGAATGTTTGGTAGAATTCTTTAGGGAACCCATCAGGTCCTGGGCTCTTGTTTTTTGGGAGGTTTTTAATCACTGCCTCAATCTTGTTACTAGGTATTGGTCTATTCAGGTTGTCAGTTTCTTCCTGATTCAGTTTTGGAAGTTTATAGGTTTCCAGGAATGCATTCATTTCTTCTAGGTTGCTTCACTTACTGGCATATAACTGTTGATAATAATTTCTGATGATTGTTTCTACTTCCTTGGTGTTAGTCATGATCTCTCCCTTTTCCTTCATAATTTTATTAATTTGGGTCTTCTCTCTTTTCTTTTGGATGGGTTTGGCTAATGGCTTATCGATTTTATAGATTCTTTCCAAAAAACAGTTTCTAGTTTTGTTGATGGGTTCTACTGTGTCTCTAGTTTCTATCTCATTAATCTCTGCTCTAATCTTGATTATTTCCCTTCTTGTATGTGGGGTTGGCTTAATTTGTTGTTGATTTTCCAGTTCTTTAAAGTATAAAGAGGCTAGTGTATTCTGGATTTTTCAGTTTTTTTGAGAGAGACTTGGATGGCTATATATTTCCCCCTTAGGACCGCCTTTGAATTTATAGTTCTATAAAGTCAAAGAGTTTCATGAACAAATTCCACTGACCATTTAAGAAAGAGAGAAATAATGAATTCTACACAAAATTTTCCAGTAAATTGAAGAGGATAAAATATTCTTCAACTCAGTTGATGAGACAGCATGAGAGTGATAGCACAACCAGGCAGATGCTAGAAGAAAATTAAACTATGGATTGACAGTCCTCATCATTGACAGTCCATGATCATAGATGCAGTATTCTTACCTAAGTGTTAGCTGTCAGTTCAATAATATGTAAAATAATAATACATCAAAACCAAGTGGTGTTTACCTCAGGAATTCATTGTTGATTTAACATTTAGAAGCTAAACAAGGGACGCCTGGGTGGCTCAGTTGGCTAAGCGGCTGCCTTCGGCTCAGGTCATGATCCCAGCGTCCTGGGATCGAGTCCCACATCGGGCTCCTTGCTCAGCAAGGAGCCTGCTCCTCCCTCTGCCTCTGCCTGCCTCTCCGTCTGCCTGTGCTTGCTCTCTCTCTCTCTCTAACTAATAAATAAATAAAATCTTAAAAAAAAATTTTTAGAAGCTAAACAAGTGGATTCACCAATTTAAATTTTAAAAAAAATTAAAATGTCTTCTCAGTAAGTGCAAAACAAAACGAACCCAAAACATTTTGACAAAATTCAACTTCATTCCCGATATAAACACCCAGTAAGCAAAGAATAGAAGTAAACTTCCTGACAATAATAGATATCTTTGAAAAATGTACAGTGACATTGTGTGTAGTGGTAGCCGATTGAATGCTTTCCTCAGTGCTTTTCTTGAGCCTTGTTTGGAAGACTTCAAGACAAGGATGTCAAGGGTGGAGGACAAGACAAGGATGTTCATTCCTCCAGTCAACATTTTACTGGGTTGTCTGGGCAGTACAATGTAATAAAGAAAGAAACAATGAAAGAAAAAATATAAAAAGATACCCAGATATTTGTGCATGGCATAATTACCTAAATAGAAAATCTTGTGAGATCTTCAAAATGGCTACTAGACTTAATCATTGAATTTAACAAAGCTGCAGGGTAAAAGATCAACATACATAATCCAGTTTCATTTGTATATGCTAGCAACAAAAAATCAGAAATAAAAAATGCAACTTAAAGTAGCATTGAAGATATGAAATATTATGGACAAATATGCTAGAAGTTGCATGAGACCTGCCCTCTAGAAGCTAGAAAACAATGCTAAGAGAAATCAAGGAGTATATAAATGATTGGAGAGGTATACTGTGCTCATGGGTTGGAAGATTCAGTATTGTTAAAATTCTGTCCAAATGATCTATAAGTTCAATCAAAATTGCAACAGGCTTACTTTTTTTTTTTTAAGAAATTGGCAAGCTGATTCTAAAGTTCACACGGAAAGGCAAAGGACTTAGAATACCCAAAACAACTTTGAAAAAGGACAGTGTTGGGGGATTTATTATAGAGCTACAGTAATCAAGACAGTGTGGTATCGGCATAAAGATAAACAAATGAACAGAACAGGATAGAGCTGAGAAACACACATGTATGTCAATTGATTTTTGACAAAGTTTAAAGACAATGCAGTGGTGAGAGAATTTTCATTTCAATAAATGGCACTGGTATCATTGTATATCCATATAAAAGAAACAGAAAAATAACTTCAATTTTCACTTCATGCCATATACAAAAATTAACTCAAAACAGATCATAGACCTAAAATAAAATCTAAAAAGAAAACATAGAAGAAAACATGGGAGGTTGTCTTTACTGAGGGCTAGATCTGCATCAGAAGCATGATTGATGGGGGGAAAAAATCAATAAACTGGATTTAATAAAAATTAAGAATGTGTACTTTTCAAAAGTCACTATTAATAAAAAGACAAGCTATAGACAGGGAGAAAATATTTGTAAATCACATATTTGATAAGGGACTTGTATCCAGAATATATAAAGAATCTCAGCATTCAATTTAAGACAATAACCGTTCACCCTTGGGTAAAAGGTTCAAGTAGGCATTTTACCAATGAAGATATATTGATGACCATTACATCCATGCTTGTTGATCAACATTGTTAGTCATAGGGGAAATGCAGATCAAAACCACAGTGTGTTACCTTTGTTCATCTATAAGAATGTCTAAAATAAAAAATACTGATCAAACCAATTGTTGGCAGTATATGTAGCAGCTGGAACTTTCATACACTGCTGGTGGGAACGTAAAATGATAAAAGATTTTTGAAAACAATTTGCAGTTTCTTTTTTTTTTTTTTTTTTTTT
>ML103249.1:10435-39430 GCA_003697995.1 Taxidea taxus jeffersonii
AGGGAGAAGCAGGTTCCCTGCCGAGCAAGGAGCCCGATGTGGGACTCGATCCCAGGACGCTGGGATCATGACCTGAGCCAAAGGCAGCCGCTTAACCAACTGAGCCACCCAGGCGTCCCAACAATTTGCAGTTTCTTAAAGGTTAAACATACATCTACCAGATGACCCACTCATTCTGCTTCTAGGTATTTGTCCAAGAGAAAAAAAAACACGTGCCATGTAAAGACTTGTTCATAACAGCTTTATTTGTAATTGCCAAAATGTCTAAACAACTCAAGGGTCCATCACCAATTGATGGATAAACAAATTGTTTATGTATACAAAAAACCATTATTCAGGAATAAAAATAAACTATGTACATCTAGAACCTAGGTGAATTTTTTTTCAAATTTTACTTAAGTTGATTTTTATACCCAGCATGGGGTTTGAACTCATGACCCCAAGATCAAGAGTTGGATGTTCTATTGACTGAATCAGCCAGATGTCCCAACATAGATGAATCTTGAAGTAATTATTTTAAGTGAAAGAAGCCAGACAAATAAAGAGGACATAATGTATGATTCCACTTACAAAAAATTTTAGAAAATGCAAAGTAATCTTTAGTGAAAGAAAGCAAATCAGTGGTTGCCTGGGAATGGGGTGAAGGGAGAAGGAGCAGGAAAGTGGGATTATCAGGGGGCATGAGGAAACACTATCTTGATTGTGGTGATGTTGTCATGAGTGTGTATGTCAAAATTTATCATATTGTATCAAAATTTATCATAGTGTATACTTTAAACATATAGTTTATTATACCTCAAAGCTGCTAAGAAACAGCAAAAATGTATTAAACAACTTATATTTCTTAATAAAACAGGTTAAGTTGTTTATCTGGATTCAAATATCCATACTAATGCAAATTAAAATTGAGACTCATTAAAATAAGAGGGATGCTCAGGGCTCTGGTTGGTTTAGAAGACTCGAGCATATAACCAATAGTGTTTTTCTGTCCTTACATTATATTATGCTAATAATTAGGTAGGAATGCTTGTGCCAGGAATCTGCATTTGTAATGAGTCCTGTAGGTGATTGTGATGCAGATGAGTCATGGGCCACAGGAGAGAAACATTAGTCAAAATCTCCATAGCATCAGAATCTCCTGTTTCTCTTTCCAAACCTGGCTTGTATTTGTTTCTCTTGGTTGAGGTAGTTTACCTGGCTTGACTCTAGTATCTTCTATTTGATAAGACCTAGCAGCCACCTTTGGACCAAATCAGTGCTCAGAAATACTGTTATATTATGTTTGGGAATAACTCCGTCAGTGTTGTTACAGCCACAAGAACAACCTTAGTCATGTAGTCCAGGCCCTGCACTCCCTAAGGAACATCCATCCCTCTTAGACCATTTCAGGCAAGTAAAGGCTGGGCTTTCACAGCCCAGTGGCAGGGAGGTCTTGCTTGCTACAGGCTCTGGTGCCAACCACTCTTAGCCAGGAAGTTCTTTTCTGGGTTTCAGAGTGTTCCTCCAGCAGTTGCCCTTGAGGGCTGTGACTTTTGCAGTTGTTTAATGGATCAAGTCACTCCTCTACTTGAAACATTTTGGAAGCTTTCCATAGTTGGCAGGATAAAACCCAAACTCCTGACCTTGACCAGTAAGCTCTACATAATCTCTGCCCTGACTGCCCCTTCCACTGCACCTCCACCAAGCAGCAAACTTTGGACTTGACTCTTGGTGCTCAAACACACCAAGAAATCTCTTCCCACCTCAGGCATCTTTCATGTATTTCCTCCTGCTGAAAGTTTTCTTTGGCCCCTATGTGACGGGCTTTTCTCATCCTTTACACCTCATCAAGATGTCACCTCCACAGGGAGACCTTCCTTGACTACCCTCTCTGAAGTTGGCTCTCTCCTCTTCCCAGTTATTCCTTGTCCCATCTCTCATTACAAGTTGTCATTATTTTTATATTCTCTTCACTAGAATGTCAGCTTTGCTTCACTCACCACTGTATTATCATAATTGGTTGAATAAATGGATTACTCCTCCAAGATCCCCTAATTTTTAGAATTGCTACATCAGTGGTTTAAATAGAGTTCTTCTACCTGAAGGTCTTGGGCATCAGTGTTTTCAAAACTGTATCAAAAACCTCTTGGGGCACCTGGGTGGCTCAGTGGGTTAAAGCCTCGGCCTTCGGCTCAGGTCATGATCTCAGGGTCCTGGGATCCAGCCCCGCATCGGGCTCTCTGCTCAGCGGGGAGCCTGCTTCCCCCTCTCTCTCTCTGCCTGCCTCTCTGCCAACTTGTGATCTCTGTCAAATAAATAAATAAATAAATAAATAAATAAATAAATAAAATCTTTTTAAAAAACCCTCTTGTTTAGAGTGACAGCTCTCCCTGCCCCTTTCCCCCTGAAAAAAGGATTCATTTTTGAGCTCAGCAAAATGGTAAAGCATTTAGTGCAGATAGTGGACAATAGGTAGATATTTGCTACCAAACAGAATTCCTGGTCATGTTCACCTGGAAGTCAACTTCCACCCAGGAAAAATGGTTCAGAAATTGAGTTCATGATTTAGTTGAGTCCTGTTCTGCTCAGGCTTCTCTGATTATTTTTGCTAGGCCTTGTAGGCAAGACTGGGCTCCTGGCAGTCCATATGGCTGGGGTGGACTGTGGCTAGATGACTCCTGACTTCTTGGCTTTTCCAAGCAGATGGGAAATGAGTGATTTTTCTTGAGTATATAGTGTGGAAAGCACCATATTTGTGTGCCAGTACTGAGGCCAGAGAGGTAGTCATGATCATTACTGTTCCTCTTTGAAATTAACAAAGCCAGAAAAGCCTAATAGCAGATGTCATTCTATGTGCCACAGGAAGGATTGAACCCGGTTGTTAAAAAGCTGAGCTTCCTTGAAGGAGATGCATTTGTGGAATCTCTTTGACGTCTTACTTTTTCTCTGAAAACATTTATTTTTCCCAGATTTTTCCCCCTTCGCATCCAGGTCAGTTTTTAGTTTTTCCTGTCTGTCTCTCTCTCCTCTATCTCCATGGCTCACCTCATTTTTTTTCATCCCCCCCATCCCTTCCTTTCCTTGTCTTCATTTAAGATCATCCTTTGAAGCCAGGGACATCCTTTTTTCATCACTTTGAATCTGGGCTAGTGGTGACTGACTGTATTAATACCCATGTATAAATTTAAAACAATATGCTATTCTGGTCAATTGAATATTTTTTTTATCATTATGAAGTGTCCTTCTTTATTTCAGTGAATAATTTTAGCCTAAAATTCTATTTTGATATTAATTTAGCAGTGGCAGTTTTATTTTCATTAGTATTTGCATAGTATATATTTTTTTCACATCTTCTCAACCTTTTTGTATGACTATATTTAATAAATGTCACTTGTAGGCAGCATTTATTTTTGGAATTTTGGGTTTTTATCCTGCCTGGTAATATTTCTCTTTCAATTAGAGTATTTTGTCTGTCTTTTATGGTGTTTATGGACATATTTGGGTTTAAATCTATACACTTAGTATTTATGTTTGTCTAACCTATAGTAGTCCATGTTCTCTCCTTTGTTGTTTTCTTTTCAACTTATTATTACTTTACCATTTCATTTTCTATCTCTATTTGTTATATTTATATTTTTAGTGATAATTAGAAAATCAAGGAATTTACATATACATCTTTGACATAAGTATAAAATAAATGAGAACTTTCATCAGTCACTGGTTAAAGCAAAGAACCCAAAATCCTGTATATTTTCCCCCTTCCAATTTATATGCTACTATGGTAACTTTAATTTAGGGATATTTTAAGTAATATAAAACAAAATTATTATTTTATAGAGTTGCTATTCATTTAGCTTATCCATGTATTTGCCTTTCCTATCGCTCCTCATGTTTCCCTGCATCTTTAAGGCTTCCTCCATCTTTTTTTTTTTTTTTTGAAAGATTTTATTTATTTATTTGACAGAGAGATCACAAGTAGGCAGAGAGACAGGCAGAGAGAGAGGGGGAAGCAGGCCCTCTGCTGAGTGGAGAGCCCAATGCGGGGCTCTTTCCCAGGACCCTGAGATCATGACCTGAGCTGAAGGTAGAGACTTAACCCACTGAGTCAGCCAGGCACCCTGGCTTTCTCCCTCTTTAAGGCTCCTCTTTAAGGTGGCATCTTTCTTGTATAGACATTTCTTTTAGTTCAGGTCTGACAAATTCTCTCAGTTTTTATTTGTGTGAAAAATAGCCTGATTTCACTGATAGTTTTCAGTGACAGGTTAGCTGGGTATAGGATTTTGGAATGGCTATTATTTTCTCAGCAGACTTAGGATTTTGTTACATTATTGTCAGACTTGTGCTGCCTCTCATAGGAAGTCAGATGTGAGTTCTGTTGTTGCTTCTGTCATTTTTCCTACTCTAATTCAAAGACCCTCTTTTTATGTTAATGATCATTGTTTTTTTCCTTTTTTTTGATATGTAGGCAAGATTAAAAATTTTTTTTAAGTTGGTCTTTATCCTGCTTGATATTCATAGTGAATGCTTTGTGAATTTGTGCTTTTTTGTGTGTCAGCAGTTTTGGAAAATGCTCTTATATATTGCTATTCTTCCATTCTGTCTTCTATGATAAAAATTCTATTAGTTAGACCTTTTCTTCCTATAAATATTGATATCTTGTATGTTCTTTTCTTTGTTTTCCATCATTTTATCTTTTACTGTTCTGTTCTGGATATTCTCTTCTGATTTTATTTTCTAGTTCACTAACTTTACTGTTGTATTTAATCTGTTGTTAAAGCCTTCCATTGATTAAAACATTTTAGTTACTGAAATTTGTTTAGTCTTAGTATTGTATTTTTAGTGTATTTATTTCCTTCTTAAAGTAGTTTCCAGTTGATTGCCTGAATTTTCCATTTTCACTTTAAATTCTTTGAGTATATTAAGTATAGTTATTTTAAAGTCTATGATAACTACTGTTTGGGTTGTTTTGTATGTTTGGTTATTTTTGATTGAGTGCCAGGTACTGCATATGAAAAAAATAAAGATAATTTGAGGCTTAGAATAAGGTTTCTTACTTGAGAGATGATTTGATTTACTTGTTACTGGAAACTTGGGGCCCTCTGAAATCCAGTGTCCCCTTAATCTAATCAGTGATAGTTGTTAAAACTTGGCTCTTAGTTCCTATGGGAACTGGTTTATTTTTGATTCAACCTTACTTTTTTTTTTTTTTTTGAAAGATTTTATTTGTTTATTTGATGAGAGGGAACACACGCAGGGGGAGTGGAAGAGGGAGAAGCAAACTCCCCACCGAGCAGGGAGCCTGACTCGGGACTTGATCCTAGGACCCTGGGATCATGACTTGATCTGAAAGCAGATGCTTAACAACTGAGCCACCCAGGTGCCCTTATTCAACCCTACTCTTACTATAAGGTTATATGCCTTTCTTTCTTTTTTTTTTTTAAGATTTTATTTATCTATTTCAGAGAGAGAGAGAGAGAGAGTAAGAGATAGCATGAGAGGGGAGAAGGTCAGAGGGAGAAGCAGACTCCCCGTGGAGCTGGGAGCCTGACGCGGGACTCGATCCCGGGACTCCAGGATCATGACCTGAGCTGAAGGCAGTTGCTTAACCAACTAAGCCACCCAGGTGCCCAGTTATATGCCTTTCATGACCCAAACCAAACTTCAGGGATTTACTAGTCTCTCTGCCTTGCTGATCCTGAACTTTTTTTTTTCCTATCACAAGTCAATTTGTCAAAAGGTCTTAAGTTTTACACCTGTCAACCACCTGTACTGGAGTTGGCTGAGCCCCTAGGGTGTAGGGAAAAGTAGCCTCAAATGCCAAACTGACTTCTCTGGGTTTCCTTTTTGTCATTCAAACTTGGTTCTGTAATTCTTCTCTGTCTTGGAACATTTCCAATACCAGGTAATTTTTATATATTGCCCAGATTGGATTGTTCTCTGCATGAGGATTTGTTCAAGTTTTATAGCCTACCAATACAAGCAGGCACAGCTATTATGTTGCTGTGTAATCCTGGACAGATCATTTCCAGTCTCTGAGCCTCAGTTTTCATACCTATATGATAAAAGGGTTAGACTAGAAGACCTCCCCACATCCATCTTTCAACCAGTGTCAGCATTACTCTTGATCTGTAGGCTGTATGCATCAGACCTGTGGGTTAGACTGTCAGTTTTATAGCGAAGGCCTAGTCCTTTCTACATAACACTGGCATCCTGCCCCATCTGGTCAAGGTCACTAGTAAGGCGTGGGAATGATGGCAGTGAGCACAATTGTTACCTTTGGGAGACTGAAAACATGTAGTATAATGCTAGAATACAGCTAGCTTGAAATAAATACCCTTCTATCCATACTGGTGTGAAATGTAGGCAGGGATGTTTCATTTTTCTCTCAACTCAGAAATAGGAAGGACTCCCCAGGGCTATTTATCACAGGCAGAAGGGAGATAAATAAAGAACAGGGATGTTGTTAATTTACTCAAACTCCAAACTCAAAGTCCCTTTGATGGAGCAGGGGCACTGAGAGAGCCCTGATGTAAGGGTTCTGGGGAACCATCTGGAAGGTCTGCCACTCATCTCACTCTACATGAACACACACACACACCCACACACACACACACAAACACGTGTGCCTAATGATGACCACATTACAAATGGGCACATCTGGTGGAAAGAGTTTCCAATACGAATTTCAAAGCACTATCACTTTCATTCTAAGGGACTAATTTAGTTACATTTTGCCTCTGGTTCTTTATTTTGAAGAGCAGCATAGAACATCATTGCTTTTTAATACACTGTTGCAGAGCTCCTGCTCTGAGAAAAAGGGTGTTGCAGTACTACCTGAGCTTCCTTTGGGTTAAGACAGACCCTGGGGTCAAATTGTTTGGGTTCAAATCCTGACTTTTCTGAATGTACCAGTTAAACCTGGGATGAATTGTTAAATTTCCTTGTGTCTTGGTTTCCTCATTTATAATATGAGGATAATAAATAATACCTGTGTCCAAGGGTTGTGGTGAGGAGTAGATGAGTCAATTCCATGTGGAGCCACAGAGACACATCAGCAAGAGGTGAAGTGAAATAGGTAGAGCGCTGCATTCAGGGTCAGAAGACCTTCTATTGTGTTACACTGATTGTTGGCTTAACTCCCCAAACTTTTGGACCTCAGGACAGTCTTCAGACCTTTCCTGCAAATAGGACAGTAACACTATGACCTACCTCATGGGGTGAATCACAGATGAAGTAATGGATGCACAAGTGTTTTGCAAAAGCACTAAGTGCTATATAAATATGAGGGACTATCACTGAAGGTGATGGAAGACCCATGATCCTTTGTAGGGAGAGATGAAAAGAGGCTACAGGAGAAGTGGGGGGAGTGGGGTTCAGCTTTTTACTGCAGTTCCCAAGCCTAGTGCTCTTTCTAGGTGATTCTACTCTTGTCATTCTCCAGGATGTGAACTGTCTTGCTGGGATGCCTATGGAAGGTATCTGATGGTCCTTTAGAGTTGGTATTGTATTTCACCCAGGTTCTAGTCCTACAGACTCTGAACTTGGTATCTGGCAACATGTCCATTTGGCTCATCAAAGGAAATCCTAGATCCTTGCTCCAAGGAATGAGCAGGAGGATTTAAAGCTCTTATGGAGTGATGATGTGGGACAATAACCTACATTGAGTGTGGTCAGAGCTCTGAGGTGGATACAAAGAATAGGTCAGGATAAGCAGGGTATTAGTTTCCTGTGGCTGCTATAACTAGTTACCAACAACAGAGTATTTTTTTTTTTACAGTTCGGGAGGCCAGAAGTCTGAAATCACTATCAGTGGGCCAAATCAAGTGTCAGCAGTCTCATGCTTCCACTGAGGGCCTTGGGGACAAGTCTGTTGCCTGACACTTGCAGCTTCTGGTGGCTATGGACATTTATTGGCTCATTCCAATCTCTGCTTCTGGGGTCATGTTTCCTTGCCCATCTCTTCTGTTTTTCTTCTGCATCTTTCTTTCTTTTTTTTTTTTTTTTTGTTAATTAACTTACTTATTTTAGAAAGAGAGAAGGAGCACAAACGGTCGGGGCAGAGAGGGAGAGAGAATCTCAAGCAGACTGCATTGAGCACAGAGCCTGATGCTGGGCTTAATCACAGGACCCTGGGATCATGACCTGAGCTGAATCCAAGAGTTGGACGCTTAAGCAACTGTACCACCCAGGTGCCCTTCTTCTGCATCTTTCTTGTAGAGACTATTGTTGTGGCATTTAGGATCCACACTGATAACATAGGATAATGTCCTCATCTCAGGATCTTAAGTTAACTGTATCTACAAAGACACCTTTAGCAAATACAGTTACACAGATTCCAGGGATTAGAATGAAGATATCTTTGGCGGGGGGCATTTGGCCCCCTTAAGTGGTAGGGCAGGAAATGGGGAGAGCAGGAGATAGCCCGCACAGGGTGATTCCTAGAATTAAGGCAAAAATAACCTGTCCTGATTGGGCAGAAGAAATTAGACAAAATGGGAACAAAAATATACCTAAGGGGTGAGTAACAAAGAAGGCTTTATAACTGCCTGACCTCAATGAAATAATGATTTTTACAGAAGACCTACTGGGTGCCAGGTACTGGTCTTGGGCTGGAAAAAGGCAGCATGGAGTTTGCAGTCATTAGGTGAGTGAATAAATAAGTGAACAAACAACTGAGAACATTCTTTGCTTAGCAAGGAAGGGCTTTGTTTCTTATTACATCAGGTGTCAGGGCCGTCAAGAAGAGCTAAGAAGATACGCAGTTGGAGATCAGAGAGCAGGTCCTCTGGCTGCAGTGGGATCTCTGAGGTGGAGGAAGACCTGCCCTCACCCAGCTAGAGGAGGAGAAGGGTTTATTTAACTGAGTGGTTGTCAGCCCCGGTTCTGCATTGATCCCCTGAGGGGCTTTTAATGAATGCCCAGTCCCCACCCTCAGAGACTCTGATTCAAGTAATCAGGAGGGGCTGGCCTTGTCTATATGGGAAGAGCTCCCTGGTGATTCCCATGTGCATCCAGGGATGAGAATCGGGCTTAACTTTTCTTTGATTGAAGTCAGTCTTGGCTACAGAACAAGGCTCTGGGAGTTACTTTATACTGTGTGATCTTCTTGGACATACCATGTAACTTCTGTGAGTCTCCGTTTACTCATCTGTAAAATGGGGCTAACAAGACTGACCTTATACATCTCTCTAATGATTAAAGTAGAAAATATTTGCAAAATGCTGACCTTAATATCTGGCACATGGTAAATGCTCAGTAGTTATCATTACAGCCCTAATTCAGGTAAGGATTATTGTCCCCATTTTATGGATTCAGGAATTATGATTTAGATGTGTCAGGTTAACCTGTTCAAAGCCACATTTTTAGTAAACACTGGATAGAAAATAATTTAGCTGAGACCTCCTTTAATGACCTTCAGTTCTACCCAGTCTTTTGACAGTGGAGTATTTAAGCCCAACTACTCTACTCTCTTTGGCTTCTGTGCCTGTGAAGGAGCTGGTCTACTGTTCGTTTGTTGAGACCCAGGTTTCCTCTCAATAGCTAGGAATTTAGGATGGGAGAGAAACCCCCCTGACCTTCCCTCTTAGCCCCATCTCTTACTCTGAGATAAAGCAGACATGAGATTGCTGTAGATAGAATGGGCTGAATAATGATCCCCTGCTCCCAATGATATCAGTTCCTAATTCCTGGAACTTATGAACCTTATGTGTCAAAGTCTTTGCAGATGTGATTAAATTAAAGATTTTGAGGTGAGAAGGTTTTTCTGGGATATCCAGGTGGGCCCTAAATGCCATCACATGTGTTCTTATAAGAGAAGGGCAGAGAAAGATTTGATATGTATGTGTATACAGAGGAGAAGGCGATGCAACTACGGAGGCAGAGATCTAAGTGATGCAGCCATAAGCCAAGGAATGCCTTTAGCCTCCAGGAGCTGGAAGAAGCAAAGCATGCAGTTTCTCCTAGTCCCTCCCAAGGGAGTTTTGGCCCGTGTTACTGGTTTTGAACTTCTAGTCTCCATAACTGTGCAAGAATATATTTCTGTTGTTTTAAGCTACCCAGTTCGTGGTAATTTCTTAAGAGTAGCCACAGGAAACTAATACTGGGGGTTCTCTTTGGACACCTCTATGCTCTGCAGTGGTACCTTCAGGTCACAGGAAACCTGACTGTGCTTTACTTGTGTCTGTTCTGGCTGTCTGATCACTGGCTCCTGTACAGGGCCAGCAGGGTCCTCGGGAAGCACATGTACCTGCAGCCCAGGGCAGCAGGCAGACTTCACTGCATTGGCACACCCGTCTTTTCCCATCACCTGAGCTGTGTTGGGGAGTGGGCATGAGTCCTTATCGACTCTGCTACTAGATGGAGAAAGCACGTTCAGCATGGTTTGAGGCAGAGCCAAAGAGGCTTACAGCTGTCCATGTCGCCATTCCCTGCCTCATTTTTGACATTGAGGGTCCCCAGCCGAATTTACCCTCATCTTCCCTCCCTTTTTGCTCAAGGGCAAGGGCTTTCTGGAACAATTTTACTCAGTGCACCAGGAACAAAGGAGAAACCAAATGCCTTGCTTGGGAGCGACCCATATGGAGGAGGCAAGGCAAGGCCCAGTGACAGGATAATTGCTTAAATATCTGCTTTAAGTATAAAGGCAGACTCTACCTCCAGCTGGAGTTCAGGTTCCCACAGGTCATGAAAACAAAGAGAGGAACGGGAGAATTAAAGAGGAATAGAAATGGAAATGATTAGGAAAGATTGCCACTACTTAAAGTGTGTGTGTGTGGTGGGGGTGGGGAGTAGAGAATTAACCCTTTTGGGATTGTGCAAGTAGGGTGTGGGCTCATAGCTCTTGGCTTTCCTTCTTAGGATGGAGGATTGAGCCCATGGGTGATGTACTCTGGTCTAGGGCCAGCTCTCCCAGGACCTGGAGAAGAGGCTGGTGGGGCTCATGTAGGGTATTGGGCTTTGGGCAGTGTGGATTGGGCATAGCTTTGAGTGCTGGGGGTGAGTTTGTGGGCAGCACATTCAGGTTTCCTGATACTTTATTAGAATTCCTCCTTTCTGCTCTGCTGCTTGAGTTCATCTTGTCTTCTGGCTGGTGATGCCTTTTTATGCTTACTGTTTCTGCCGACTCAGCACTCTGGCACTCCCAGATTCTGGGTGTGGGGAGAGTGGGGGGCAGTTGGAATGGGGGTTTCTGCACTCACTGCCATGGCACTCTCCTTTTCTTCTTTGCAGTCTTCAATATGCTGACAATTGTTAAGTTACTTCTAATGTTCTTATTACCTCAATTCTTAAAAGCAAAAGTTTTCACATTTTAATATTCCTGGAATTAAGGTTTGGCTTACAATTAACGAGCATATTTAATGGGCATATTAGACATTGTTCCCCAGAAAACAATAGGATATCTATCTATCAATCTCCTACTATATATCCTATCAAGTTACATCCTATCTGTGTATTTATAGCTATGTCTGTCTTGAGATTTTAAGGAATTGGCTTTCATGGTTGTGGGAGTGGGAAGTCTAAAATTTGTGGCCAGCAGGCTAGAAATTCAGGTGGGATTTCTATGTTGCAGTCTTGAAGTAAATTTTTTTTTCCTTTGGAAACTTTGGTCTTTGCTGTTAAGGCCTTCAACTGATTGGGTCTACCCATATTATGAAGGGTAATCTGGTTTACTTAAAGTTCAGTAAGTATTATATATAAATATATAAAAAATAAATATATATAAATATGAAATAAATATAAATATTAACGACATCTAAAAATTAACCTTTACAGCAACACCTAGACTAGCGTTTGACTAAATGGCTGGGCACCATATCCTAGCCAAGGATAGGAATCAACCACCACAGTAGGATAGTCATTTGTTTATTTTCATTCATTCATTCACTTATTCATTCCTTCCTCCAAAAAACTCTGCTACAGAAGTATGTACAGTCTGGGTGGGTACCTTAAACATTGGGCTATAATGGCATTTGCTTTGAGTCTGCCTTTTCTGGTAGCTATGAGATTGATGAAGGCAGGGGTCATATGTGTTTGTTCACTGCAGAATCTTCATTGCAGAGGACTGGCACATGGTAGGTCCTCAATACTGGTTAATGACCTGGCTGGCCAAGTGGATAAGCAATAAATGATTTGAATTCAGGTGCTTCTTTGACTTTTAATTTCCTCTCTTCAGGACCATTACAGGGCCTTTTCCCACTTCCTTTTACCCCTTTTGAAGACTACATACTCCTCTTCTTCTCTCCATCTCCCAGTCTTTCTGGCTCCTTGTCCCCCATCCCTTTTATTTGGCTAATGCTCTGTGCCTAATCATGTTAGCCAGTACTGGCATTATAGAGATGTTTGCAATCCAAGCCAGGTCTGATTATGAGCTTCAGCAGCCCTAGGCTACTTTAAGAATGTGTTGATTGGTGGGGGTTGGGGAGCCCCTAGAGGGGACCAACATTTTTGGCTGATGGAGCTGCCCACATGTGTGTCTGGGCACTGCAAGGGAGCCTGGGCTGGTTGGGTTTTGGTTCTCTCCTTGATCAGGCTCCTGGTGGGGTATTTATCATGGCTGGGCATCTAAGCCCTTCCTGATTGTATTAAGCCTCATGAAAGTGAGGCCCAAAACAATCCAGCTAGTGTGGCTAGTGCTGTAACCACAGCAAAGGTTCCCCTGTATTTCTTGTCATTCTCTGTTCGAACTCATTTCAACTTTCTCCCAACACTGGGAGTATAAAGAAACTGCCACGTGTTTCTCTGGTTTGCAAGCATTACCTCATTTCCCTTGTCTAGGGTATTAATTCAGAAATATTTATTAAGTGATTTCAGGATTTGGGGCAATTTTGAAAGCATTCAGTTCAGATTCCAAAAAGGATGTCATGGGTTTAAAGGAAATTAGCTACCTCTCCCTTTCCCTCCATTTTCTCAAAAGCACCCTGTATTTTTCTTTAGAGCACTTTGCTTTCTTGCCATTGTTCCCTAAATTATTTATATTTATCCTTTCGATGTCTGTCTTCCCGACTACACTGTAAAAATCTCCATCTGGGCAGGGTCCATGAGTGCTGTCTTAACCATTCTATTCCCAGGGGCAGGCACAGTAAATTCTTGACCATCTCTTGACTACATTTTGATTGACAAATGATATGGCATTCCATTCAGAAGGTGTAATTATGTTTCTGAAAGTTTGTACACAGGAAGAAGGAATATTCATATCATCATACATAGTTATGTGTGTGAAAACTGGATCTGTGGGATCAAGCTAAAAGCTCATGCTGTATCTCAAAGAGCCTTAAAGTGGTCCTTTCTTGTGTTCCTTGAAAAGATCTGAGACAAGTCTATGTGAGTCACCATCCCTAGGGAGGGCAGTGTGAAATGAAATTACTTCAGGTTTTATAGTTGTGAAGATGCACAGCCCCATGTTTGCATATTGTAGTACTCTGTATGCTGCTAAAATATGGGGCTCTGTGAATCAGACCTTGTCGACTCATCTCTTGCTTCTGCCAGTGTCTAGATGTCCCACATGAATGTCATATGGCCTTCAGCACAATATTTGCCATCTCTGTGCCTTAGGCCACTTATATATAAAAGGGGATAATAATATTCTTCACCTCATAGAGTTGTTTGGGGATTATGTGAGATTATTTAAGTAAAGTACTGAGGTCAGTGCCTAGCTCAGAGTAAAGTGAATAAAGATCAGATGTTATTATTTCCACAAATGTGTAATAGTGAAGTTATCTTTGCATGCATGCCTGGTGAGTTAAAAAAAAAGAGAGAGAGAAGGTTAGTTTTTAGAAGGAAAAACTCCCAATTACTAAAAATAGTATATGGGCTCTTCCTATAAGTAGAAATAGGGCTGATAGCCCAGGACACAGCACTATTGAGGGGAAGAAAAGAAGGGAGCAGTATGGAGAAGATATGTACTGTAAAGGGTGTGTGTTAGCAAGGAATGGGGATGATAAAAAAAAAAAAAGAAAGATATATCCAAACATTGACTAGTAGTGTCAGTGCAGTTGACTCATCTGGCATCTGGTTGCTTCCAACCATGTTCACCTGGCATCAGCACCACTGGTCATTTCGATCCAAAAGTTCAGTCCAGCAAACATTTAGGGAGAGCTAGTGGCTTGCCTTTGTGAGTCCCAAACTCTAAATCATCGTTTGGCCTGGGTGGCTTTTGGGATTGGGCAGTTGTGACAACAGCATCTGCCATTCGCCCCAAGACAGTTATTAGGGTCAGAAATTGCATTGCCAAGCAATTATTAGCAGCGACCAAAATGTTCCTGATTTCAGAGTACTCTTGTAGTAAGACAGAATTGATCAGAAAGTGTATTGTCTTGCTGCTCAGAGCAAACACGGATGAGCTGCCTTAGCGCCACAGTGATTCAGCTTTGAATGAATCCTCAAGATTCATTCAATAGAGCGGGTTTCAAATATACTTTTAGAAGTAAAAACTAGGTTGGCACATTCCCTTTCAAGTCTTCCCCTCAACTTGGCCTATGGTGGAGTTTCTGGCCAATTCAGGATTTCTTTTTCATTCCTTTAGCACGAAGGACTTGGTATTAATTGATTGAAGTATTGTTAAATTAAAAAGTAATATTTTACAAAAAAATCACTTAAAAATTAATATATTACAGCTATTACTGTGAAATGTTTTTCTCTCCCAAAGAACTTTTCACATCAGTTGGGTGATTTGATTTTTTTCAACAACCTTTTGAGGTAAGTTGGGTAGATAAGTATATTATTAATTTCATTTTAAACATGGCAACTGGAGGAGGGAAAGTGATTACTTATCCAAAGACATCCAGTGGCTGAACTGGTGATAATAATAGCTAATATGTAGCAGTCACTATGTAACAGGTTACTACTGTAAATATTCATTTAGTCTTTGCAATGAACCAATGAGGAAGGCACAGTTATTATCCGTTATGCAGATGAGGAAATGGAGGCATAGAAAGATGAAATCATCTGCCTTATATTATACCTGCAAGGTAGTGGGGCTGAGATTAGAGCCTGTGTACCTTGGCTCCAGAATCTAGGTGCCCACCTGCTATGGTATATTGAACATTTTGGTGCATGGTCTCGGGAACTCTCAGATAATTCTTACTGTGCTTACTGCCTCCCTTCAGTGTTGCCCATCTTCTTTAGAGATCTTCCAATCTTAGATGGACAAAGCCTTTTTAAAAAACCAGAGATTTAAAAATATGTTTATTTATTATAAAAGCTAGATCACTAGTTGGAGAAATCAGGAACCACCTTCAAAACGATAATGAAATGAGAGATTGAAGCTTATGAGGAGGGAGAATGCTGCTGAAACTGTTGTCTCATTCTTTTGGTTCTTGCCAAGGACTCTGTCTGCTTCCTGTTCTGCAGTTTTATTTTTTGAGGTAAGAGGAGGCATATCAATTCTCAGTTCAGTCTCACGGTGGGGAAGGGGGTCTGTGTCAGTTGTATTTTCTTTGTGAACTTCACAGAAGTGTTGGCGGCAACCAGATTTGAGATCTTGCAGGTAAAGGCTGTAGAGCCACTGGTTGAGCCTGCTTTTCTGGTGAGTTCCTAGGTTTGTGGGATATGGAAATCATGGGAAGGCTGTTCAGACATTTTAAAAGGAAGATATTTTAAAACCTTAATTTCTCTTTATGGACTGTAGGTGTTTTTGTGCTAATAGTTTAGGTGTTCTATTCAGAAGTAAGTCCTTATAGCTAGGGGTCAAAAAGGTAATTTTCAGGGTTATTCTGAGACAATGAGAATGCACTGAGAGGATGATAGCTGATTTTTGGTTCTTTGGACCACCAGGGGTTTTGTTGATTGAAATAATTCATTATTACCATCACTTTATGGTTTGAAGAAAAAACCATTTTCTCAGTGGCAGAATTTCTCCCATGGAAGAGATTGCTTTGGTTGGGTGGGAGTAGAGTGGGAGAGTGAATAGGAATTTTCAAGGCTCCAAAATGCTTGTAAGTTTGTTTCTTGCCTGACTTCACATGCAGCAGAATAACTAACTCAGATAACTCCGTGGGGGCCTCACCTGGGTTTCCTGTACAGTGTCTAATTTTCTTCCTGCCTGAGTTATTATGTAATCACATTATGTTGTCAAACTTGGACAGTGGGAGAGGATATGGTAATAGAGAGAGACCCGAATTCCCTGGGCGCTTCTGCTTAATGTGACTTTTATGACCTTTGGCATAAGTTTTAACCTGAGAATGTCAGCTTTGTCATGTCTACAAGCATGTGTGCGTGGGTGGACAAGGTGAGATGGGGGGTGACATTAGACATGTTGGCCAAACTAGTTTATTTGACATCGTTAGACAAATAAATGATGTTGCTTGAGGGAATTTTATTGTGGAAAAACTGGAATTGGTAATCTTGGATTTGAGTGCTTTTATAAATGTTGTATGCCTTCAAATATGAAGAAGGGGCTTATGTTCATGTATTGATGCTCTGAGGGTTATTATAAACACTTTCCCTCTTACTAATTGTTATACTTATTTATTTTTCTTTGACTTATAACATTATAAAAATAATGTAGCAATGATAGTAAGTGAGTTTGGGAAAAAAAAAAAAAGGAAGAAAAATCTCCAGCAATCTCTCCATTCTGGTATCATAACTTTTTTCATGTTTGAGCTTTCCTTCTTTGCTGTTGGCTGACATATTTCTACCCAGTTAGAATTCTAAGTACACAGACTTTTAATTTACCCAATCACATTTGTAAACTGAAAGTGGCTTCGGTAGTAGATCCATGGATGCATGAGCAAGAAGGGACATTCAAGAGCATCTGGCCTGATTTCCTTGTTCTGTGGGTAAAATGGCAGAAATCCAAACAGGTGAAGGGTTTGCCTAAAAGACAAAGATTGGTAGTAGCTGAGCAGGGCTGGTCCTAGCACAGTGTTGCTTCTGACCACGCTCTAACTTAGTCTTGAGGGAGGCTTGCCTTCAACACGTCTCTTCAGCTTGTCTTTTAAGTGTGTGCGTACGTGTGTGTGTGCATACATGTAAATATAAATTTATTCTTATAGACACAAATTACTGTCTAATATATAGAGAAGCTTAATTATGATAAACTCCCAATTTCATACACAATTATAAAAATTGAAAGATTTGAAAAAATAGCCATGGGACAATGAAATTTGACATTTTCTCATATAATATTTTTCTTGCCAAGTCTCTTAAAATAAGTTTTTTCAAAGATTTTACACTGTACACTATTGGATTATTTATGATGGACTGCCGCTGCCTAGAAATGTGAAACCGTACTGGCCCTGGGAAGTAAGCCCATAGGAGATGAAAAAGAGAATAATAAAGCCATAGGGTGAGCTTATCACAATGAACAATTGTTTTCTCACAAACAAAACAGAAGTTTATATAAACCTTATTAAGTGGGGAAACCACAAGTTTCTTGATATATTTATTTATTTGATTCTAAGTAGTAGTAAAGATTGATTCCTCATTGGGGTGGAGGTTCTACTTTTTTTTTTTAATCCTGGTCTTTCATATTAGCCTTTATCAGAAGTCTGTAGAAATGCTAGTCACCATCTTGAAATGTTTTAAATACATCTAGATTAAAGCTTTCCCTCTTTTAGGTGCGGTTAGTCGCACTTTTACAAATGAGTACAGAGAATTAAAGAGTATGAAAGCATCTAACCAAATTTGCTTGAAAGGTAGATTTGTAGATAACTTTGGGGAGGGTATTTTTTCCTTAGACTACAAATCGATTTTTGTAGTTAAAAGTATCTGTCAAAGGCAAATATTTTTCCAATTTCAAATCAGCTCCTTGAAAGAACACTGTATGTTTTTCTAATAGAAGATGCTCTTTTGAATTTCTGAGTTCAGGAAGAGGACTGTATCTCTCACATCAGCACATCCTGTCAAAAAATAAGTGCTTAATACATATTACTTAGAAGAATGGGTTTTCTTCATTCAGTTTCTTTACTTTCTATCCTCTTTCCCCTGTTGGTACTCTCCAGAAACAGGTCTTCTCTGTAGTTTGTACCTGTCAGGTGGACTAGGTTATGCTGCAGTGATAGACTAGCCTACATGTCTCTGTGACTTCACACTCATGCTACATATCCATCCTGGGTTGACAGGGAGGTTCTGCTCATCCAGTCGCTTGGGGGATTGCAGTGAAGCCATTGCAACTTGTCTTCCCATGTCACTGTTGTAAGGAGGAGAGGATATGGCAAATCGTGGTGCTCTTAAACCCTCTACTCAGAAGAGACACTTGGCCACCTGCAGTAGCTAAGGCAAGACACATGGGCCTCCATGGGTCAGATCCTATTGTGTTGCCTAGAAAGAGGATCAGAATAAGTGAAAGCACCCCCCATGATTATAACACAATGATACGGTAATAATGGTGATTCGGGTAGACTTTTTCCTGAAGAGTTTAAAGTGGTTTTAGTGTTTATAGCTAATCCACATTTAAGAGAGACGGGCAGGTTGTTGGTGCCACTGCTCGTAAAGGAAATAGAAGGACATAAAGGGGGAGAATTAGTGACATACTTGAAGCTATGGAATGTGCTAGCAGAAATCCGGACATCCAGGTCCCTAGATTCTCGATGTCTTGTCTTCAGAACCACCCTCACAACCTACCTTAGTCTTTTCAGAAATAACTCATTTCTTTAATCATCTTGAATCCAAGTACCTGTGGTAGTGGGTGAGTTTGAAATTTAAAGAGGACTTTATTATTATTATTTTTTAATTTATTTGACAGACAGAGATCACAAGTAGGCAGAGAGGAAGGCAGAGAGAGAGGAGGAAGCAGGCTCCCCGCAGAGCGGAAATCCGATATGGGGCTCGATCCCAGGACCCCGGGATCATGACCTGAGCCGAAAGCAGAGGCTTTAACCCACTGAGCCACCCAGGTGCCCCTTAAAGAGGACTTTAAAGGCTTAGTCTTGTGGAGCAACTCTGGGAGGCTGGATTGTGGAGACTAGAAATAAGAAAATAGGGGCACCTGGGTGGCTCAGTGGGTTAAGCCTCTGCCTTCAGCTCAGGTCATGATCTCAGGGTCCTGGAATCGAGCCCCACATCGGGCTCTCTGCTCAGTGGGAGCCGGTTCCTCCTCTCTGTCTCTCTCTGCCTGCCTCTCTGCCTACTTGTGATCTCTGTCTGTCAAATAAATACATAAAATCTTAAAAAAAAAAAAAGAAATAAGAAGATAAAATTTAGATGAAAGTCAGGCAGGTCTGGGATTAAATTCTAGTTTTATCTTTCCCCTGTGAAACCTCAGGGAAGTGACTCCACTTGTCTGAGATTCAGTTTCTTCCTCTGAAAAATGAGAGCAGTGTTTGGCACCTTGTAGGTTGTGGTGAGGAATGAAAGAGGAAAGGCCATGCAGAGCATGGCATGATGCTTGGCACTGGGAGCAGTCCTGGGAGCAGGAGCTGTTGTCACTGACATCACCTGCAGCATCAGTGTTTGGTTTCCCACATGCAGAGCGCTAGAACAGGCCCAGAAATATTGGGGTACTGTTCCCAGGTGAGGCTGATATTGTTTCAAGATAAACCACTTGGCTTTTGTGTGTGGTAAGCTACTCTAATTTTGCTAAAATATTAAGTTCTGGTAAGTTCCATCATACATTTGAGGACCTTATTTTGTTTCCTTTTCTCCCCCATTCTTGAAACTGCTTTTAGGGCAACCTGGTAGTCATGGTAAGGGTAAATAGGCATGAAGAAATGATTCAAGTCAAACAGCTCTAGAAGCTTTCTTATTCTAGTTCTAAGAGACCTTTGGATACCCTGTGCCAAGGAATATGTATGCTGTTATTTGTGGAGAAGCTCTTTTCACTGTAGTAGCAGAGAGGAATCACAGTCCTCAGCTGGCTACTTTGTTGAAAAGCATAACTCTGCTTTAGGCAAAAGATGGCTGGTCTCGTTTTCCCTGTTTAACGGGAGACCGGCCTTTGCCAGCTTCATCTGTTGTGGTTCATGTGGGTGGGATCACATGCTTCAACAGTGTTGCTGAGTGCCTTGTAGGGTCTGATTTCATTCTGAGTTTCTCTTTGCTCCACTTTCTTGGGGTATTGCAGATTGAGGCTGTTTGGACCTAAGTCAGGAGGGAAAAAGAAAACAAAACATCGTTTTGATTCAACAGTTGCTTAGTAAGTACCTGCTGACCAGGAATCCACCACTTGTTTGAACTATTCTAAGCCAAAAAAGAAAATTCAAACTGGTTTATGAGCCTAGATATCATCTCAGTTTTTTTAAGGCCCACAAATAAATCTAATCTCTTCAAGTGTGTACCTGTTTATAAAGAGACATAAATATTGGGTCAAAATTTGAAATGTACCTAATTTTGCAACTCAAATTCCAAACTAGTTATGACCCTATTCCTTACACTTTCTTCTGAATTCCGCCTGCTGACTTCTCCCCCTCAACCTCAGCTCTACCTGGCTTCCTCCTTCCCTCTCTTTCTGAAATGCTGAAATGGTTTTATGTGTTAGCAAGTCCATTCAAAGCCAGGGAGGTTGATGCTTTTCCTTGAGCAGCTTGAATAAATGATAACAAAACATGACCTTTGCTCAATATGCCCTCCCCGACTCCTTTTTCTCATTTTTGGTGGGTAATATACCAGGGAGAAAAGAACTTTCCAAACACAGAACTTTATGGCCAGAGACAATCTGGCTGCTGGAATAAACAGTCTGCTCCCTCGTTTACAATTCCATCATGGGCTTAAATCCTGAGAAGCTCAAGGCTGGCCGCAATAGTTTTTGCTTGGCAGCGGGGAAGTCTGCCAACGTCCCATCAGGCTTGTTTCTTAAGCAAAGTTGTATAAGTTAACAGGTTTTATTGTTGGGGGTAATCTAGGGTTGTTCTTACAGGAGGAAGGGACGAGGCCCCCAGAGTGTTTGCCAGCAACAGCCCTTGGCTTTACTCATTCCTGCTCCTCATTAATTTGTGTGAGCTCAGCTCGGATAACAAATGGTGGGGCAGGGGGATCCTATTCAGCCAGGCCTGGCCCTGGGAAGGCCTGTGAGCTAATTGCTCTAATTGAGTGGGAGGGACTGCCTTCCTCTTGATTCTGTCCCTGCCCTGTTTGGAGTGGAATGAATGGAGGCCCACTTCAGCTCCTGCTGGCAGCCCCCGCGGCCAGCTTGGCCATGGGATCCACTGCTGGGATCCACATCACGGACAGCCCTCTTCCAACTGCTACTCTGGTCCTTCATTGTGTGAAGAGGTATTCCAACAGTGCTCATTCTGGGCTCTGCTCTCTTGCTTTCCTTTAGGGTTGAGAAATATTCTGCTATAATTTATATCTGGGAAACAGCGTCAGAAATGTGTTAGCGTTCTACTCTGGCTGGACAGATCATTTACAACTAGCACAATATATTATCAATGAGCTGCTCTTTAGGACCTGCTATGTAATAGACATGTAATGAAGCATAGGAAACATGGATTTCATTTCCAAGCCCTGGAAAGGGAAAATGGTTTCAGGGTGGAAAACCCACCCCAGGTGGCGGGTTGGGGGGTGAGAGCTTTGGGGGACAGGGTAGGGTCTGTCTCTTTAAGACAGACTAGGAGGAAAACCAAAAGTCATCAACTCCGAAAGTAACAAATGAGAGCCCAGAGCTGTGGAGCTAATGTGCAAACTTGTTTCTGTCCTCTATGGCGCCATCATTTATTCAGGAGGTAGAAGCAGAAGATGGGGACTTGCATTTGCTTGATACTCAATTATACATTAGTGTACATCACTTGGCAATCTGTTCATATCAATTTAATTGGATTTTAATATTGCCTCTGATCTTGTTGTCCAATTAACAGTACTGGCTGGCAATAAAGCAGAACCACACACTATGTAACACCTTTGATCCCTGCCATATGGAGCTCTTCCATTGATTACCACATTTTCAAAAAATTTCACTCTCTCAATATGGGCTGTGATAAATGGGAGAAAAAGCACATCCCTGATGTGATAAAAATTTCACTTCAACTCGCAACTTCATTTATTTTGTTGACATTCGGCTCTGATTAAGAACAATAAAAAAATCATGCCCTGAATATCATATGCAAATACAACCCTGGGCATGAATCTAATCATGCCATGGGAGCATTACCATGACTAGCCTGGCATCGGCTCAATTTTTTTTAAAGTGACAGCATACACTTCTGGGCTCTCTGTGCAAAGTAGTCACCACCGCTATGTCATTTAATAAACATCTGATGTTTCGGTTCCCACCAAGGCATGAAGAAAGCATTTGAATTTCTGCCTCTACTATGAGGCCCCTGTGTTCAGGTGATGTCTTGCATTGACCCTCCCCTAGTCCCGTTCCCCTGTTCCCTGCTCCAGGAGAGCCAGGCATCTGGGTGAGATGGAGTGTTTCCTGAGTGACCTGTCAGGCTTATGCCTCCTCTTGGGACCACCCCTCAGAATGGGTAGGGGGAATGGAGCTTTGGTTTGGAAAGGGCTGGAATGCCAGGGACAGGACCTGCTTGCTCTAGGAAGTTTGTGAATGTGTGTGTGCGCCAGCTTCCTGTTTGCCTCTTGGAGTTATGCAAGCAATTACAGTTTAATGCCCTGGAGACACTCCCAAATGACAGGATTAACCCCCCAGGGAAATAGGCTTCTGTTGTGAGGGATTACATCAACATTCTAAAAAGCCCTTCCACAGCTCTGAGGAATCTCTGATCCTTTTCAAGCCTCCACAGGAGATTGCCAGTGGCCAGCGCTGGGAAACTCCAGAGAGGCCCCTGTCTGCCCTATGGGCTCTGCTCTCACACCCTTCCCAGCTCATCCTACTCTGGGACTGACTCCACGTGCCATCTCTGTCAGTGCTGCTGCGTGCTACCCAGCTGGTACTGGGGAGTTTGACTCCCAGCTTTAGAGAGAGGTGGCCACCCCAGCACTCTCATGGCTACCTGGGAGGGAAAAATGGTGGATAAGGTGGCCATGGCCAATGAGAGTGGTAGCCAGTGCACCCGTGGAATCCTAGCAACTTTGGAATGTGGGAGGGGGCTAAGGCTGTTGGTTACACATGTCATAAATTATTTCTTGACCATTAGCAGTGTTTCTGCCTCATAACTGTTCTTCAGGCATATTAAATCAGCAAGAAGGAAGAGCATGCTAGGACATCTGGGGCTGCCAGATAATTCAGTTAATTTCTATTCCCTTGAACCTGGAGGTGTTAATTTGGAAGCACAACAGAAGAGTCTGAAGAATGCTAATACGTCATTTGAATGATTAATGCAATCAGGGGGATTGGGGGGACCTCTGTTTACTCTTTAATTTTGACATGGCACAGCAAGGAGGAGAGTGGCTAATTTTCCAAAGTTAAGGGCAAGTTGGTTTCATTTCAGTCACGTGGCCTCAGCTGGGGTTTGGGGAGCTGGGGTGACTCAGAAGGGCTGTATCAGGCAATGGGGGCCAGTTTTGTTCGTATAATGGCTACAGCCAGGAAAACAGATGAAATTGTTTGTGATCTGATGAGCCCTGTCCTCTTGGGTGTGGAAGCTCCCAGAAGCTTCTGGGAACAGCAAACAGAAGGAGAAAAAAGAAAGAAAGAAAGGAAAAGAGAGAGCTTGGAAAAACAAAGCTGAAAATAAGTGATAGCCTTATAACGTACATGTATTTTTATCTGACATTTCCAAATTGAGTGGCTTTGTTAAAAGAAGGAAAATATTTCCAGATTTATTTAATGGAACCTTATTAGGGAAAGCTTAGGACTGAGCAATTATTTAAAAATATATTTTGAGGAGAGATGCAAAGGAAGACATTTAATTCTTAGCAAACTGTAGGCATTTTAAAGAAGCCTTTTGTCTATTTCATGGCCTCTGATTAGAGGCAGCTATAACAGTGATAACAGGAAATTTCAAAGGGCACTTCCCCTCCCAAGCCCCCAGCTAGAAACTGTAGAGTAGTGTCTCCTTTTTAAAACAAAGGACATATTGTGAGAGTGAAAGGGATTTGGCCCCAAGCACTAAACAAATTCTATGGAGCAGGAAAAAACCCTGTAATTATGTTAATAGTAAATTAATGCTTTGCAATTTACCCATATCACCTCAGAATAGGTGTTGTTCAAAAGTACCTATCGGAAATATTGGGCAGACATGCTGGAGAAGGAAAGAAGTAAAAATCTTTAGTTCCCTAGAAAGCCTTGTGTTTAATCTACAAATGGAGCTTCCCGTGCCAGAAATACTTGTTTTCCTGAAGTGCCCTGACACTACTTAGAGAAGCTAGAGAAGCTGGGTCATCAGGCCACCTTCCTGAGAGCCACAGGTGGTTTGAACTTCCCCTGGCTGGAAAAAACTGATGGGCAGTAGTGGATGGACAGAGATGGAAAGGATGTCACAGGTCCGTTCATCAGGTAACACAGTCAGCTGTACCTCCTGTAGTGACCCCTGCCTTTGGCTTTCAATCTTAGAGGACCCATGGGGTCTCAGTTCAGATAGTGCCCGGTGTTGAGTAGACCTCAGTTTTGATTTTCCTGTAAAGGTTTCTCAGTACATACGAAGTTCTTTGTCCAAGTTCAAGGTGTAGACTAATAAACATTTACTGGGGAGTTATATATGCCAGGAAATGTCTTGAGCCCTTTCTGGAACATAGGTTTTCCTCAAAACAACCTTGAGGAGTAGGAGTTACTACCTGTATTTTGCTGATGAGAAAATTGATGCCAGGTAGCTTGTCTAAGGCCCCACCTGAAGGGGTGCACGTTTTCTGACCAGGCTGTTCTAGGGACAGTTGTGAAGTGGACTAGGTCTTTGGGACCCCCAGGCATGTTCTCTTATACATTTGCCCTTTCTCAGGGGTGCCTTCTCTTGGCTTCAGGCAACCAGTATTTTTTTTTTTTTATGCTCTATACTTTTATTAAAACCTTTCAAGAAAAGTTACTATATTAGTCATGTATTCTTTAGTATGAATTTAAACCCAAGTCAGAAATGGTGCTGGGCTTTTTTTAACATTATTTTTTTGATTAATTCTCCAGAGATCTCAGTATTTAAAATTTTATAACTAATAGTGGAATAAAATAGACTACCTGCCTTTTAAAGTAGCTGAGGCATTAATGAGTGGGAACAATTAGGGCAGAATTTGCCTTAATCTTTCAAGTAAAGTAAATGTTGGCCTTTTCTGCCATATTCCAGCTTGAAAGCCCTCTGGAAACCAGCATTTCTGATATGTCTTATAATGGATAATGGAAATTGTTTTAAATAAAGCACCAGACTAGGAGAATGGAATTTTTTTTTTTTTTTTTTTTAAATAAAGCATCAGGGGCGCCTGAATGGCTCAGCTGGTTGAGCATTCCAATTCCTGATTTCGGTTCAGGTCATGATCTCAGGGTCGTGGGATCGAGCGCTGAGTGGGGCTCCACACTCTGTGCAAAGTTGGCTTGAGATTATTTCTCCCTGTCCCTCTACGCTCCCCATCACCACCATTCTCACATGCTCTCTCTCTAAACAGATAAGTAAAATCTTAAAAATATAAATAAAAATAAAATACCAGATTAGGAGTGAGGAAGCCTGGATTTCAATCCCATGTCACTGTAGGACTGGAAAATGAAGGGTTTGGATCATAGCAGTGTACTCCCCTATCTCCTCATCCATAACAGACATCGTTAATTAATCTTGGGGTTTTATCTGCGTAAGCCTGCATGCTCTTTTGAATCTATATCTACTGATTCTCCAGAGAGCATTATTTATCATTTGCAGTTGATACTCAAGATGAAACCTATTGCCACCCAAGGACTAGATGGTGTCCAACATTTCTTCCAGTTAAACACTGTGAGACCTTCTGTCTAGGGATAGAACTAGGTTCATGGTTCCCAAACCTGTCTGTGCATAAGCTTTGGGGTTTTTGTCAGTATACCTCTTGAATCAGATTCTCTAGGAATAAAATTTGGGAATTTGTATTTTTTTTTAATTTTTAATTTTTTTATAAACATATAATGTAACCCTACCACCCTCTCCCGACACCCCTCCCCCCCACCCCCCTCAGTTTGTTTTGACATTAAGAGTCTCTTTTGGTTTGTCTCCCTCCCGATCCCATCTTGTTTCATTTATTCTTTTCCTACCCCCTTAACCCCCACCCCCATTGCATCTCTACTTCCTCATATCAGAGAGATCATATGATAATTGTCCTTCTCCGATTGACTTATTTCGCTAAGCATGATACCCTCTAGTTCCATCCATGTCGTCACAAATGGCAAGATTTCATTTCTTTTGATGGTTGCATAGTATTCCATTGTATATACATACCACATCTTCTTTATCCATTCATCTGTTCATGGATATCTAGGTTCTTTCCATAATTTGTCTATTGTGGACATTGCTGCTATAAACATTTGGGTGCACGTGCCCCTTTGGATCACTATGTTTGTTTCTTCAGGGTGTAGGGCACCCTAAAGGGTAGTGCAATTGCTGGGTCATAAGGTAGCTCTATTTTCAACTTTTTGACAAACCCCCATGCTGTTTTCCAGAATGGTTGCACCAGCTTGCATTCCCACCAACAGTGTAGGAGGGTTCCCCTTTCTCCACATCCTTGCCAGCATCTGTCATTTCCTGACTTGTTCATTTTAGCCATTCTGACTGGTGTGAGATGGTATCTCATTGTGGTTTTGATTTGTACTTCTCTGATGCCCAGTGATGTGGAGCACTTTTTCATGTGTCTGTTGGCCATCTGGATGTCTTCTTTGCAGAACTGTCTGTTCATGTCCTCTGCCCATTTCTTGATTGGATTATTTGTTCTTTGGGTGTTGAGTTTGCTGAGCTCTCTATAGATTTTGGTTACTAGCCCTTTATCTGATATGTCGTTTGCAAATATCTTCTCCCATTCTGTCAGTTGTCTTTTGGTTTTGTTAACTGTTTCCTTTGCTGTGCAAAAGCTTTTGATCTTGATGAAGTCCCAATAGTTCACTTTTTCCCTTGCTTCCCTTGCCTTTGGTGTTGTTCCTAGGAAGAAGTTGCTGCGGCTGAGGTCAAAGAGGTTGCCACCTGTGTTCTCCTCAAGGATTTTGATGGATTCTTTTCTCACATTGAGGTCCTTCATCCATTTTGAGTCTATTTTTGTGTGTGGTGTAAGGAAATGGTCCAATTTTATTTTACTGCATGTGGCTGTCCAATTTTCCCAACACCATTTGTTGAAGAGGCTGTCTTTTTTCCATTGGACATTCTTTCCTGCTTTGTTGAAGATTAGTTGACCATAGAGTTGAGGGTCTATTTCTGGGCTCTTTATTCTGTTCCATTGATCTATGTGTCTGTTTTTGTGCCAGTACCATACTGTCTTGATGATGACAGCTTTGTAATAGAGCTTGATGTCTGGAATTGTGATGCCACCAGCTTTGGCTTTCTTTTTCAATATTCCTTTGGCTATTTGAGGTCTTTTCTGGTTCCATATAAATTTTAGGATTATTTGTTCCATTTCTTTGAAAAAATTGGATGGGATTTTGATAGGCATTGCATTAAATGTGTAGATAGCTTTAGGTAGCATAGACATTTTCACAATATTTGTTCTTCCAATCCATGAGCATGGAACATTTTTCCATTTCTTTGTGTCTTCCTCAATTTCTTTCATGAGTAGTTTATAGTTTTCTGAGTATAGATTCTTTGCCTCTTTGGTTAGGTTTATTCCTAGGTATCTTATGGTTTTGGGTGTAATTGTAAATGGGATTGACTCCTTAATTTCTCTTTCTTCTGTCTTGTTGTTGGTGTAAAGAAATGCAACTGATTTCTGTGCATTGATTTTATATCCTAACACTTTACTGAATTCCTGTACAAGCTCTAGCAGTTTTGGAGTGGAGCCTTTTGGGTTTTCCACGTAAAGTATCATATCATCTGCAACGAGCGATAGTTTGACTTCTTCTTTGCTGATTTGGATGCCTTTAATTTCTTTTTGTTGTCTGATTGCTGAGGCTAGGACTTCTAGTACTATGTTGAATAGCAGTGGTGATAACGGACATCCCTGCCGTGTTCCTGACCTTAGTGGAAAAGCTCTCAGTTTTTCTCCATTGAGAATGATATTTGCGGTGGGTTTTTCATAGAGGGCTTTGATAATATTGAGGTATGTGCCCTCTATCCCTACACTTTGAAGAGTTTTGATCAGGAAAGGATGCTGTACTTTGTCAAATGCTTTTTCAGCATCTGTTGAGAGTATCATATGGTTCTTGTTCTCTCTTTTGTTAATGTATTGTATCACACTGATTGATTTGCGGATGTTGAACTAACCTTGCTGCCCTGGAATAAATCCCACTTGGTCGTGGTGAATAATCCTTTTAATGTACTGTTGGATCCTATTGGCTAGTATTTTGGTGAGAATTTTCATATCTGTGTTCATCAAGGATATTGGTCTGTCATTTTCTTTTTTGATGGGATCCTTGTCTGGTTTGGGGATCAAGGTGATGCTGGCCTCATAAAATGAGTTTGGAAGTTTTCCTTCCATTTCTATTTTTTGGAACAGTTTCAGGAGAATAGGAATTAATTCTTCTTCAAATGTTTGGTAGAGGGACGCCTGGGTGGCTCAGTTGGTTAAGTGGCTGCCTTTGGCTCAGGTCATGATCCCAGTGCCCTGGGATCGAGTCCCACATTGGGCTCCTTGCTCAGCAGGGAGCCTGCTTCTCCCTCTGCCTCTGCCTGCCTGTGCTTGCTTGCTCTCCCTCCCTCCCTCTGTCAAATAAATAAAATCTTTAAAAATAAATAAATAAAAATAAATGAATGAATGAATGAATGAATGTTTGGTAGAATTCCCCTGGGAAGCTGTCTGGCCCTGGGCTTTTGTTTGTTTGGAGATTTTTGATGACTTTTTCAATCTCCTTACTGGTTATGGGTCTATTCAGGTTTTCTATTTCTTCCTAGTTCAGTTTTGGCAGTTTATATGTCTCTAGGAAAGCATCCATTTCTTCCAGACTGTCAAATTTGTTGGCATAGAGTTGCTCATAATATGTTCTTATAATTGTTTGTATTTCTTTGGTGTTGGTTGTGATCTCTCCTCTTTCATTCATGATTTTATTTATTTGAGTCCTTTCTCTTTTCTTTTTGATAAGTCTGGCCAGGGGTTTATCAATCTTATTAATTCTTTCAAAGAACCAGCTCCTAGTTTCATTGATTTGTTCTATTGTTTTTT